>QNUK01000091.1:1500000-1525000 GCA_013621035.1 Clarias magur | reverse complement strand
TTTAGACTCGATTCAATATGCTTTGGTTCGGGTTCCGATTCAATTCGCTTCGGTTTAGACTCGATTCAATACGCTTCGGTTTAGACTCGATTCAATATGCTTCGGTTCGGGTTCCGATTCAATTCGCTTCGGTTTAGACTCTATTCAATACGCTTCGGTTTAGACTCTATTCAATACGCTTCGGTTTAGACTCTATTCAATACGCTTCGGTTTAGACTCTATTCAATACGCTTCGGTTTAGACTATTCAATACGCTTCGGTTTAGACTCGATTCAATATGCTTTGGTTCGGGTTCCGATTCAATTCGCTTCGGTTTAGACTCGATTCAATACGCTTCGGTTTAGACTCGATTCAATATGCTTCGGTTCGGGTTCCGATTCAATTCGCTTCGGTTTAGACTCTATTCAATACGCTTCGGTTTAGACTCTATTCAATACGCTTCGGTTTAGACCCTATTCAATACGCTTCGGTTTAGACCCTATTCAATACGCTTCGGTTTAGACTCTATTCAATACGCTTCGGTTTAGACTCGATTCAATATGCTTTGGTTCGGGTTCCGATTCAATTCGCTTCGGTTTAGACTCTATTCAATACGCTTCGGTTTAGACTCGATTCAATACGCTTCGGTTTAGACTCGATTCAATATGCTTTGGTTTGGGTTCCGATTCAATTCGCTTCGGTTTAGACTCTATTCAATTCGCTTCGGTTTAGACTCTATTCAATTCGCTTCGGTTTAGACTCTATTCAATTCGCTTCGGTTTAGACTCTATTCAATTCGCTTCGGTTTAGACTCTATTCAATTCGCTTCGGTTTAGACTCTATTCAATTCGCTTCGGTTTAGACTCTATTCAATTCGCTTCGGTTTAGACTCTATTCAATTCGCTTCGGTTTAGACTCTATTCAATTCGCTTCGGTTTAGACTCTATTCAATTCGCTTCGGTTTAGACTCTATTCAATTCGCTTCGGTTTAGACTCTATTCAATTCGCTTCGGTTTAGACTCTATTCAATTCGCTTCGGTTTAGACTCTATTCAATTCGCTTCAGTTTAGACTCTATTCAATACGCTTCGCTTTAGACTATTCAATACGCTTCGGTTTAGACTCGATTCAATATGCTTTGGTTCGGGTTCCGATTCAATTCGCTTCGGTTTAGACTCTATTCAATACGCTTCGGTTTAGACTCGATTCAATATGCTTCGGTTCGGGTTCTGATTCAATTCGCTTCGGTTTAGACTCTATTCAATACGTTTCGGTTTAGACTCTATTCAATACGCTTTGGTTCGGGTTCCGATTCAATTCGCCTCGGTTTAGACTCTATTCAATACGCTTTGGTTCGGGTTCTGATTCAATTCGCTTCGGTTTAGACTCTATTCAATACGCTTCGATTTAGACTCTATTCAATACGCTTCGGTTTAGACTCGATTCAATATGCTTTGGTTCGGGTTCCGATTCAATTCGCCTCGGTTTAGACTCTATTCAATTCGCCTCGGTTTAGACTCTATTCAATACGCTTTGGTTCGGGTTCCGATTCAATTCGCTTCGGTTTAGACTCTATTCAATTCGCTTCGGTTTAGACTCTATTCAATTCGCTTCGGTTTAGACTCTATTCAATTCGCTTCGGTTTAGACTCTATTCAATTCGCTTCGGTTTAGACTCCATTCAATACGCTTTGGTTCGGATTCCGATTCAATTCGCTTCGGTTTAGACTCTATTCAATTCGCTTCGGTTTAGACTTTATTCAATTCGCTTCGGTTTAGACTCTATTGAATAGGCTTCGTTTCGGGTTCCGATTCAATTCGCTTCGGTTTAGACTCGATTCAACACGCTTGGTTCAGACTCACCTCAGAGATACGCTTAGTTTCGATCCCTACTCAATACACTTCGGTTCGGTTATCTGCAAACCCTTGAGTGTATCATGTGCATTGTTTTTTAAATGGAATATTGATTTTTAAATCAGATTCAGACCAGATCTAAGATTGCAAATCCATGTATCCATAAACAACAGATCTGCTTTTCAAGCCAATGCATGCTTGATGCCTCTCTTATGCTTCTTTAGTTTAGTTCTGGGGTGCCATGCAAAATCTGATTCAAAATCATTTCCTTAAACACGTGGTACCTTTACCAACGTCCAGATTGTCAGTGATGTCACAGTGATGTGGTTTAGGACACAGTGGGAATTCCTGTCATCTATAAATAACCAACAGCAACAATATGGAGGAGGCTGTGCAGATGGTAGCTTCATCAGACTTTAGACAAAGTTAAGAAGCAAACACTGGAGCGTGTTTTAACTGATCCGCTACATTTACCGAGTTTCCTGTGGCCGCCGAATCAGCCGTTTTAACAAAATGACCGCGTTGTCTGTTCATCATTTCTCAGTGTGTTATACACCTGACAGAATTTAATTTGAGCCGAGACTCTGGAGGAGCACGACACCCCTGTATAACTGCAGTCTCTTTAAAATGACACCTACTACATTAAAAATACGCCTGCTTTCGCTGCTCTCCTGGGTGGCGAAGGATCCGGAGTCTATCCTGGGAACACTGGGTGTGAGAGCGGAATACACCCAGCGGAATGATACCAGAAAAACATACACACATGATTACACCTAAATGCAATTTACACATCCTACTCCGCCTGCCTGACACGTTTTTGGACAAAAGGGGAGAAACCTAGAGAAAGAAAGAAAGAAAATGACTCATGGCTATAAGGAGAACATGTAAGAACTCCACACAGACAGTAACTGAACTCCGGGTCGAACCGGTAACCCCGAAGCTGCAAAGCAGCAACACCAGCCCACTAACTCCTACCTCCAGCTGACCCCACTTTTATTTCCTGCTCGTTTTTTTCTGTCTCCAGACCGTGTAGGAGATCCCCAGCAGGAGACGAGCAGGAGTAATAAATCCACCCATCCTGTGCACAGAGGGCAGCTGAGGTAAGCGCTAAGACGCTCGAGCATTCTGGTGATGGTGGCTGTGTCTCTTACAGGTGGTCCTGAGGGGGCAGTTGCAGGCAGCTCATCTACCCCGGTCTCATTCACACAGCCGGAGAAACTCCAGCGTGATGAGCACTACGGCGCAGATAGCCGACTTCCAACCGTGCCTGTTTATGAAGGCTGTCCAGGGTGGCGGGAAATGCACTTTTTAGCTCTCATACACACAAACACACACACACACACACACACACACATGCGGTGGTGGATATGTCTGATCAGAATGCATCCTTTTGAATAAATGTCTGGCAGCACTCCATCAGCCATCTATCAGCCAATCAAAGGACCTGTGAAAAAAAACTGTGTGTGTGTGTGTGTGTGTGTGTGTGTGTGTGTGTGTGTGTGTGTGTGTGTGTGTGAGAGAGAGAGAGGACACAATGTGTGTACACTACTTATGAGCCACAAAGGAAGTCTGAAAAATTGAGGAGGTCTAAAAGAGTACATTTATGATACACATGAGAACTCCTCGCACAAAAGGAGAATGTGTGTGTGACAGTGTGCGAGAGCGACCGTGCGAGTGCTGGTGTGTGTGAGCCGGATTCGTTTTCCCATTGTACGCTCAGCCCTCCGTGTCAACCACACAATGGGCCGGTCTCGAGCCGGCCCACCTTCTCCACTGGACATAAATATATGCCACGGGCTTTTGTGCTCTGTGTGTGTGTGTGTGTGGGTGGGGTGGGAGAGTGGACAGCATAGGGGCCTCAGGCCAGCTCCGATAAGGCCTTCGGCTGACATTGTCCTCTAGAGATAAAAAGGACTGAAATGAAATCTGAAGACTGAAAGAAGCCATTTTCTCCTCTCACCTCCCCCTGGAGCTTATCCGTCATAGAGAAAGGGCTGAAATGGCAGTGCTGGGAGAGAGAGAGACAGAGAGAGAGAGAGAGAGAGAGAGAGAGAGGAAAATAGAAAGCTCTACTCAGGTACATGGCTGGTTTCCCCTCACCTTTCCTTTCCTTCTTTAAAACAAGTGGAGAAAGTACAGCCTGGACATGACCAACTCAGAAGGACATTAAGGACATTATCACGTCCTTCTTCCTTCCGGTCAGATCACTAAATTATATATGCACGAGGCGTATTAGCAGCTCAGGGGCAGTTCCGAGTCCTAGCCAACGTGAGGGTAGCATCAGAAAAAGCATCCGGTGGAAAACCTGTGGCAAAAACGAGGAATGAAGAAAACTGCCATAGTATATGGTGTGAGGACTGAAAGTGTGACCTGGAATCAGAGAATACTGAGATTTGGGAGAATTCCATCAATCAAACAATCAGGGAACAACAGAAAGGCTCAGTGGTTAAGGCACTGGACTACTGATCAAAGGGCCCAGGTTCAAACCCCAGCACCACCAAGCTGCCACTGCTAGTGTAAATGGATTTTTTGGATGTAAAAAAAATAAGATGAAGGTGTCCGCTCGAAATGCTCACACGTAAATGTAAATATAAAGTGGAGAAATCAGAGGCGTGAAGGAATCTGAAACAATGAGATGAGAAGATGAGGGAATATGAAGAGCACTCACTAACCCATCATCCTGTATACAGAGTCACGGGGGGCCTGGAGCCTTTCCCAGGACGCTTAGTGCACACGGTGGGGTACATCCTGGACCCAATCCATCACAGGGTACACACACACACACACACACTACTGGACAATTTGTCCAAAGAACCCAAAGAAAACCCACCAAGCACGGGGCGAACTTGCAAACTCCACGCACCCGGAGACGGGAATCGAACCCAGACCACTACTAAGGGAATTCAAAGATTTTAGGAACAGAAGAACAAGAAGCTGGAAACTGTGGGATTGAAGAGGAACAGGAATTTGGATACGACAGTGTGCAGCCATGGGGGTTTGGACATGGAGGCAACAACAGGAACCGAATATAAAAGATGAGCAACAGGAATTAGAGGGCGGAAAAAGGATGGGAATGGGGATGCAGTGGGAACTGGGGATTTCATGGGATGTGAGAAATCTGTTCGTAGTGAGAAATGAGGAACGGCGGGCGTTAAGCTGTCGGGTGGAATTAGAGATAAACCGGATCTGTCCACTGCTCTCCAGAGAAGTGCCATGGGATTCCGGGGATCATTACAAAAAGGTCCACCGTCTGGCGTCCAGGACAAACATTTCTCTTCCTCTTCCTCAGCTTCATCAGCTTCTACAGTCAAGAGCAATCTTAGTGTTTTCATCAGTCACCCCCCCCCCTCCTCTCACTTTCTCACGCTCTCTGGCCATCATCTGCCTCTCCTCCCCATAGCCCTCTCCGTTTGTCTCTCTGTCTCTCTCTCTCTGTCCATCCCAACACCCCCACCTCTCCCCGTGTCACCTGGGAGGTGAGTTCTCATTAACCTGCTGCTCTGGCACTCGATAGAACAGCGTTTAAAGGAAAAAACACATTAACGCAATGTCACACCTCTGTTCCCTTCACTCTAGCTGCTGCCAGGGAGGTGTAGCCTCTCAACCGCACAAACACACACACACACACACTCAACTGTAGCAAATAAATTGAACAGTGCAGTTCTGGAAAAAAAAACAAAAAAAAACAACAACATCGGGAGGGGGGTTAAAACTTTCCACCCGTGAGTGTGAACAACTCCACCCCAAGCATTTATCTACTTTGATAGACTGTTGCACTTACACACTTGTGTGACATCACAATAACAACAACAATAACAACAACAACAACAACAACAACAACAACTCTTTACTTGTGGACGACGCACAGGACACAGAAGGCGAAACTTCTTTAGAGAGACGAACTTCCAGAAAGAGAGGACACAGAAGGGCTCCAGTGGTTGCTATGGTGATTGAAATGCTTTCCTGAGAATCCAGTGAACAGGCTGACTCGAGTGTAAGAGCCATCAGTAGTTAAGGCCTGATGATGATGATATGACGGTTTTATATAGTTTTGGATTGTATAACTGGGCCCACCTTCACTTTTCCGCGCTGTAACCGGGAGCTGACGGGAGGGACATCCGAGACCCTGCGAGACACAACACGTGTGTGAACTGAGACGAATCTCACCCAGCTCAGGGCAGCGTGGCGTTTTACACTAGCCTACAAGTCTGCTTGTATGATTTTGAGAACAGGCCTGAGTACCTTGACAGGCGTTCAAGTCAAACCGGGACTTTTGAATGACGGCTTAAAAGCGACTGACATTTAAAGAAGACGTAAAGAAAGGTACAGTGATGAGACTCGGACGCAATAAAACCTGACCTCGCTCTAAGCCAGTTCCACATGTTTGGGACATTAAAGGAGTTCCTGGGAGGCCGGCGTTTCAGGCATTCTGAGAAAACTTTGATGATGTCCAAGCACTAATGAAACTCTGTGATAAGTGCATTAGTGTATCAGGGGATTATATAGAGAAATAAAGGGCGTGTTCACTCTCATCACTGTCTCCTGTTATTCTGTACAATCAGAAGTCCCGGTTTGACTCGAACGCCGGTCGTAATATCATGTGCGAAAATAAACAGCCTCTAGTTGAGGTAGCTGAGGTTGAGGGAACGTCAGAGGCAGAATCCCCACGCGGTCCTGAAGCCGCTGACATTTCCCACGTCAGAGATTAGCCGCTAGCGTCTCCAGTTTTAGCGCATGCCGAATTTAGGAGCACGCGATGCGGATATCCGGAGCAAGATACAGCCAACCTAAATGTCACGACGTCCATCTAGTTCGTGCATCTGCAACAGTGAGATCTTCTGGGCTCATAACGAGTACGAGTACTCATTGGGCGGAGTACTCAGGGGGCGGAGTTTACAAGAATCTTAACGATGTGCGGCATTTTGCTGATAAAGATATCACAACATTATAATGATACAGCCATCACGTCCATGCGCGTTTACTACAGTCAAAGATGTTTTTTTTTAGGCAAGGGCGCAAGTGTGTGCGTGCGCGATTGATTCATCATTCTGTCACACCAGCGTACCCCTGCGCCCCTAACAGACGCCTATCCATCAATAAGAGGAGCGGATTCCTCCTCCTAGCATATGAAGGGGTGTAACACACGCCATGCATAGTAAGCACTTTCGCCTAGCTATCAGCCAGGACGGGTTAATAAGCCGGGGAAGCGGCCGAGAAGACTGACGCGTCGAAAATAAAACACAGCCTATTAATTCCCCCTCCACCCACAGCACGCCCGAGCACCGCGGAAAAGAAACCTTGACAAATTGGAAGACGGACGCCTTTTCCCCCCCTGCACTTCACTTGCAGACAATCCTGGAGAAATTACACCCACAAACACTCAGACACGGGGGCGCGCTCACTCACTCACTCACTCACACAGAGTTTATGCAAGCGTGAAACCATAGAGGCCCACAGGAGACGAGCCATCCACGTATACAAGCAAACAGAAGGTGTGAGGATCGCTCCCGCAGCCGAGCGGCGGCAAAAACAGACCGAACCAGAGGCCAGGACGAGAGGGGGGAAAGGAAAATAAAACGCACACAAACAAAGATGACTCTAATTACAGCTAAAAGTCATGAGGAAGCCCAGGAGTGTGTGCGTCGGCATGCGCTGTTGCCGGAGTAACAGTCATCATTAAGCAATTTGTTCTCTTTTATTACTGCCATTGTAATTAGAAATAATTGAATTGCGGAGCGAGGCGTTCGTCGTCGCGCGCCGCCCGTATCCGAGACGCTATCATTCTCCTCTTATCAACGAGAGCCACAATCATATCTGTGCCATTAGCATTTTGATTGAACACAAAGGAAACACCAAGAGTGCGAAGCGTGTACAGACAATGTGTGCGAGCATGCATGCGATCGCTCTCGGGCCCGACGGTATTCAGGGACTTTACACCGCGGACGCGCCACTCCGAGCTCAGGAAGGAAGACGGACGGGTGAAAGGAGGGAGGGAGGGAAAGAGAGAGAGTTTGTGTCAGAAGACGAGGAACAAAGTGAAATCGAGCAAAGTGGCATTTGAGATGTTAATGTGGGAGGAAGGACGCAGCCGAGGGGTTCTGATGGACGGAGGGGGGGGATCACTGAGCGCGTTCCTCCGAGACCGGAACCAGAGAAACAGGATCCCCGGGACGTAGGCGAGGGAAAGAGCACGAGAGTCTCCGGAGGGGCGGAGGAGAGAAAAGGGTGAGCGGAGACAGAGAGATCAGAGACGGCACATGGAGGAGGTCACGCAGAGGAGATGATACTCTGTTCTCCTGTTCTCTGATTTCTGAGATCCTGGATGAGTGTGTGTGATGAACAGAACGTGCAATTCTCCTGATTTTAAATACGGTACAGAAGCACCTCGATGAGTTTTTAATATATAGAATGCATAGAAAGAAAGAAAGAAAAAAAACAACTAATACTAATAACTAGTACTGAAACTCGCGCATCTCGACTCGCGCTGGCATTCGCCGGGGCACCGCTCCATGTGCACGTCTGCCCGGCACTGAACAGGACGTTGCGTTGTGCAGTTGTTGTCTGACGGAGGAAAAAAGTTTCATAGTTGAGAGGGCTGAGTATCATTTCCGCTCATACGGAAGGTGGCAGAACAGATTTAATAAGATTTAACGCTCACGCTGTCTATTGTTACCAGATTTCGAAGTTCTGGTGGTCTGATGTGTCCACGCTGTCCATGGTGCCTCCTTTTGCAGGAGTCTGCAGCAACCTGCGCAGAAACATAAAAGCCTCCACGGCACACACTCTCTCTCTCTCACACACACACAGCTCCAGTCTCCCAGCCGTCACCCATCAAAGTGTGTGTGTGTGTGTGTGTGTGTGTGTGTGATCTGCAGAGAGCTCGACTGAACACCTCGGCGACGCAGCTCCAGTGTAATACTGCGGTGTGTGAGATCAGACAGAACCGCACAAACACACACCTTCACCCGGCGGACACAGCGGGGAGGAGCGAGGACTAAACACATCCGTTAGATCAGACAGACCTGTAGACGGTGAGGATCCGGTCGGAGGAGGAGCGGAGGAGGAGGAGGAGGAGGAGCGGGTGGTTTACACTCCGGGAGAAATCTCATCATCTCTGCTTCTCTTCTCCATCCGGGTGTGTTTGTTTAAAGAACAACGTGCGAGTGTTTCGCTTCTCCGTGACTTTGTGAGTTTAGTTTGAGGAAGGGCGTGTCTGACTTTACTGCTGTGATGACTGGGGGACTAAGAAATTAACAGATAATAAAAATGTAAAAATTAATGGCAAGATACAGGGTTAAAGTCTACAGGAAAAAACAAAAACAATAAAAACCCAGGTTGTTGTAAAGCTGCAGGAACGCGGGACACTTCAGCGGTTCCTCGAAACAGCTTTAGAGTGGAATGAAGTTCTGCTTTTGAGTCGAGGTTTTTTTTCCCAAAAGCACTAAAACACTGGAATTACTGTAGCTACTACAGAGAGAGAGAGAGAGAGAGAGAGAGACGTGACGCGAGCGCTCCCGTTTAGGAAACTCTGAGGAGTGTTTACGTGAGGAGAGCGGGGCTGAGAGAACAATCGCTTCTCTATCGCTCTGAATCAATTTCAACAACCAGATTAAAATTCATGGATCTCCGTCACTCGAACAGCAGAAGAGAGGAGACGGAGAGAGAGAGAGCGAATTAAAAGAGGAGGAGGGGAACCTGAGGGAGGGAGCGCAAACTATAGCTCAGGTCTGGTTATTACACACACACACACACACACACACACACACACACACACACACAGAAAGGGGAAAAACTCTGGACTGATGCTTAGGTGAGAGGAAAGAGAGTCACGTTAGGCGCAATTAGTGCTGCGGTGGGAGGAGGGGAGGGAGGGGTCTGTGAGTGATTGGCAACCTGTCAGGGCAAAGCTTCACTGCACAGACACGATAGCAGAGCAAACAATGAGAGAGAGAGAGAGAGAGAGAGAGAGAGAGAGAGAGAGAGAGAGAGAGGGGAAGACAATGGCGGAAAGACGCAAACCAAGAGAGAAACAGTGAGATACAGAGAGAGAGAGAGAGAGAGAGGGAGAGAAAGAGAGAGGGGGGGTGGAGGGAGAGAGAGAGAGCACAAAAGCAATGAGAGGCAGAGAGAAACAAACGAAAGAGAAAGACAGAAGAACAAAAGAGAGAAAGGATGACGGGGAACCTGTGAATCTGTGTGTGAGAAAGAGAGATAAAGACAGAAAAGTAGAGAGAGAGAGAGAGAGAGAGAGAGAGACAGGTGGCGCTGAACGCAGACAGACAGACAGACAGACAGACAGACAGACAGAGGATGATGAAGGGGAAGAGGAGGAGGTAATGTGTCTCTCACAAATATCCACACATTAGCTCTCTCTCCATCCTGTGTCCTCCCCTCCGAGTAACTAATGAGCCGACGACCTGGCCTCCCATCACACACACACACACACACACACACACACACACACACACACACACACACACGCACACGCACACGCACACACACACAGAGTCATGGCTAATTTAGAGTCACCAGTCCACTTGGTGTTTTTGGGGCGGAGTTCTGGAGCTGAGAGGCGGTGATGAAGTGAGTTATTTCTGAACATTACAAATATAAACTTCTATTTTCAGTCAACAATACCCACTCACAGGCATGCACCCTCCCCGCACTCGTCCTGTCCTCCTCTCATCCTCTGGAACGCGCCAACACGCGCTAACACACACCACGCGCTTCTGCTGAAAGACGTCGACCGGTGAGAATAATAACATGTGCGTGAGACAACATTAATCAACAAAGTAAAGCCTTAATCCCGAGCTTCAGGAGTTTAATGAAGTCATAATTATGTTCATGTAAATGTTATACATAGAACAGCGTTATGGAAAAATTTACATTTGTGGCACACACACACACACACACACACACACACACACACACACACACACACACACACACACACACACCTGACTCCTCCAGTGGAAAAGCCAGAGAAGGCTGAGAGACAGACACACACACACACACAGAGATAAAGAAGGAAGGTGGAGGTTTAATAATGGATGCTGCAATCGTAACCCTGTTCACTCATTATCCACATCTGATCGCTCTCACGGCGAGGTGTGTGCCCTCAACACCAACTAGTTATTACCTGCTTTATTATTTATCAAAATCATTTCCACAACAAGCGGCTGATCGCACAGCTGAGAGCCCTCGGGTAAACCCCCGTGTGCCGCCGGTGCGCAGGTCAAACACACCAGTCAGACGCCGAGAAACCTGAATCAGAGTCCAGCTCACACAACATCCACCCACGACCCTGAACTCTGGCAGAGTGGAGTGTGTGTGTGTGTGTGTGTGTGTGTGTGTGTCTGTCTCTGTCACGTGATCTGGTGTTCTAAAGATACATTTTAAACAGCCGAGGTTTCAGTGTGATTCACTTCTGTCTAAAACAAACCTTCAGCTTTCAGTGCACTGACAACAAGACTGACAGGAACAGAGGCCACGCCCACTTTACTGAGATTACACCATACTACACCTGCTTCACTGGGACAGGTACAGAAAACACGCCTCCTTAACTGGGACAATCACTGAGGCCACACCTTCTTAACTGGGACAGATACAGAGGCCACGCCTCCTTTACTGGGACAGATACAGAGGCCATGCCTCCTTTACTGGGACAGATACAGAGGCCACGCCTCCTTTACTGGGACAGATACAGAGGCCATGCACCCTTTACTGGGACAGATACAGAGGCCATGCACCCTTTACTGGTACAGATACCGAGACCACGCCTCCTTTACTGGGGCAGATACCGAGGCCACGCCTCCTTTATTGGGACAGTCACTGCCACACCTCCTTCACTGGGACAGATGCAGAGGACACGCCTCCTTCATTGGGACAAACTGAGAATCCACACCTCCTTCACTGGGACAGATGCAGAGGACACGCCTCCTTCATTGGGACAAACTGAGAAGCCACACCTCCTTCACTAGGACCGATGGAGAGGACACGCCTCCTTCATTGAGACAAACTTAGAAGCCACACCTCCTTCACTGGGACAAATGTAGAGGCCACACCTCCTGCACCAGAGTAGACTTAAAAGGCCACACCTCCTTCACCAACACAGATATAGAGACCAAACCTCCTTCACTAAGGCAGGTACAGAAGCCACACCCCCTTCACTGGTACAGATAAATAGGCCACACCTCCTTCCCTAGGACAGACCGAGAAGCCACACCTCCTTGTTTAAAATGAACACAGAGGTCTGATGAAACAGAACATCTTCACTGTATTAAACTACATGTCGGGTCAGAACATCCCGAAACACTACAATGTATCAGAGATCAC
The DNA here is from genome assembly GCA_013621035.1 of Clarias magur. NCBI lineage: Eukaryota > Metazoa > Chordata > Actinopteri > Siluriformes > Clariidae > Clarias > Clarias magur. The sequence continues at coordinate 1,512,834 of QNUK01000091.1, read as the reverse complement.
GTCAGTAACAGGCGCCTGCTCGTGTTTTCACTCATTAATAGCACAAAGTTCATTCCTCCAGGCAGGTCGGAAATAAACGTCCACAAATGTTGAATTTAGAGCGACACAATGCTGCAGGCGTTAATATCCCCGAATCAATTAAATGCTGATTTAACAAGAGTCTGCAAATAATATCTCAGTCAATATTTACTCAAAGCTCACAAGAGAGGACGCAGCAGAGGTGTGTGTGTGTGTGTGTCCTTTATAAGGGATTCATTTCACCGAGGATGGAGAGATTACTTCGATCTGACCTTCGCTCACTCGGCCCAGGGCTCCGAAAAGAAGAGTTAAATATAATTTAAACCAAACAGACGAGACGTCTTTGGTGTCGAACGCTTCCTTTTATATCTGCAAGTCTAATGTAACTAAAAAGGAAAGTCTCTCGCAACAAAATGTGTGTATATATATATATATATATATATATATTTTAAAATGAATTTCTGGATCCAGTTCTTCAGCGCTGCCTCTCTGAGCCGTTTAGTACACAGTCTGTAAACACGAACAACTTTCACCTCACGGCTAAACGCTCGGACCAGATGTCGTCGGCCATCCTGAAAAACCAAAGCCTGTTTTCTCTTTCTTTCTTTCTTTCTTTGTTATGAGGCTCTTTGTTACAAAGTTGAAACAGGATAATAAAACTCCAAATGAATTTGAAAATATTGACTCAAACTTGTGTGTTTAAGAAATCAAATTGCGCGTCTCAAGCAAATATCTGAAGATTGCGGATGTACTCGCGGAAAAAAGATTTAGCAAGAACCAGGTTTCCGTTAGTTGCTAGCTACGCGAGACTTAGCTCTGGGGGAAAACTGTAAATATCTTCTTTTTTTTTTTTTCCCTCGGAATGAGGAACATTGCCTAGAAAAACGCGAGTGCAGTCATTTTCTGTTCTACACGCCGAGTTAATGCGAGTGTCCCGGTGTTCCGACTCCCTCGAAGAGAAGCAGAAACACAGAGTTAGTGTGGCTAAATCCAATCATTTTTCCTCGACGCAATAAAGAAAAGTTTGGTTGAGGAGAAAAAAAAAAAAGAAAAAAAAAAAAACATCCGTGAGTCAACTCAATAAAAACCTATAAGGAGAGAGAGAGAGAGATGGCAGATGAGTGTGATGGTGCTGTGATCAGATGGGTGGAGAGTACAGTACACACACACACACACACACACACACACACTCCAGGCTGCTGGCACAACACAACACAGCTGTTAATAGTGCTCACTGCATTAGATATTTATAAAGCTCGGCCTCACGGAGCTGCCAGTCCTCGTTTAATATGAAAACACAACTCCGCTGCCTAAACACACACATATCCAGACCTTATGTTTACCGTCGCCTCGGCAAGCCCGAACGCCACTGGGGTGTACGCTCCGTTTCGGCAGGAGACTTCGGGCTGGAGTAGGAACAACGGCCTTGTTTCCCAGCTCTCTCTCTCCATCTTCACATCACACTTCCTTTACGTATAAATCGATGGAATCCTTTCGCAACAGCATCCCAGCCTGACCTTGGTTAAGTTTAGATCAAGTATGTAGTAGAGATCGAGTTTATTACACTTAATTCAACAAGGATATCCCACGACTCTATTCTCAAACTGGTCAGAAACTGTTGATTAACTTTCCAGATCCAAAACGAACATCAGATTGACTTTATATTAAAGATATCCCTTAAAGCTTAAACGCCATCTGCGCGGCAAGTCGATTTATTTATTTCTTTTTTAAATAATAATAAAAAAACTGGTTATACAAGGCGGCACATTGGCTTAGTGGTTAGCACTGTTATCCCTCACACCTCCAGGGTCTGGGTTCGATTCCCACCGCAGGGTCTATGATCCGGTTCCTTTCAACAATCCAAACACATTAGGCAAATTAGGCTAATTGGTGTTCCCAAATTGCCCAAAGTCTGTGAATGATGGGGAAATTTTTTTTTTGCTTTGTTTAAAATATGACTTAAACAATCAGTGATTAATAAACAGTCATTTATTAAATACTTTTTAATAGTTTTATTCATTTAAAACCTGCATGAAATTTAGTGAAATTTAGAGTGAGTGAGTGAGAGTGAGTGAGTGAGTGAGTGAGTGTGTGAGAGTGTGTGTGAGTGAGTGTGTGTGTGTGAGTGAGTGAGTGAGTGAGTGAGTGAGTGAGTGAGGAGTGTGAGGAGTGTGAGTGAGTGAGTATGAGTGAGTGAGAGTGAGTGTGTGTGTGTGTGAGTGAGTGTGTGAGTGAGTGAGAGTGAGTGAGTGAGTGTGTGTGTGTGAGTGAGTGAGTGAGTGAGTGTGTGTGTGTGAGTGAGTGAGTGAGTGTGTGAGTGAGTGAGAGTGAGTGAGTGAGTGAGTGAGTGAGTGAGTGAGTGTGTGAGTGTGTGTGAGTGAGTGAGTGTGTGAGTGAGTGAGTGAGTGAGTGAGTGTGTGTGAGGCAGTGAGGAGGTGGAGGAGTGAGAGGAGGAGAGGAAGGGGAGGAGTGTGTGCAGTGAGAGGAGTGTGTGAGAGGTGTGTGAGTGAGTGAGTGAGTGTGTGAGTGGGAGGAGTGAGGAGAGGTGAGAGGTGTGTGTGAGTGAGGAGGAGTGTGCAGGTGTGTGTGTGTGTGTGTGTGTGAGGAGCAGGCAGGGAGGAGAGCAGTGAGTGTGAGAGTGTGAGGAGGAGGGAGGTGGGAGGAGGAGTGGAGGGAGAGTGAGTGTGAAGCGTGTGTGTGTGAGTGAGTGAGTGAGTGTGTGTGTGTGTGTGTGTGTGTGTGTGTGTGTGTGTGTGTGTGTGTGAGTGAGTGAGGAGTGTGTGTGAGGTGTGTGTGTGTGTGTGTGTGTGTGAGTGAGTGTGTGTGAGGAGGAGCAGAGTGGAGTATGAGTGAGTGAGTGAGTGTGTGTGTGTCTGTGTGAGTGTGTGTGTGTTTGTGTGTGTGTGAGTGAGTGAGTGAGTGAGTGTGTGAGTGAGTGTGTGTGTGTGTGTGTGTGTGTGTGTGTGTGTGTGTGTGTGTGTGTGTGTGTGTGTGTGGATGAGGGAGGCTTCAGACATCCGACTGAGCATTTGAGTTTTCTGATACATCAGGTAAACTAACGTTGGCGTTATTTTTAAAACTTATTATTTTAAATTTTACAATTACAAGAGTATGGGGATGATGTCGCAAAAAAACGGCGAACTCAACAAATGATGAACTCCCAAACATATTATGATTATGGATTATAGAAACAACCAAAAAACAACCAGTAAAACACATTCTTGTATGCATCTGTGCTTTTTCTTTGCCTGTGTGTACACATTTCTTTTTTTTTTTTTTTTGCTTAATGTTTGTATTGTATGGTTGGTTAAAGTTAAATGAAATTTATTCCAGGTTGTGCTAAAAAAAAAAAAAAAAGGAATACGTCACTCTACATTGCACAATCCTATATAAACACAGTAAAGCAAAACAATGGCTAAATGCTCTGGGTTTTACGGGCTTCTGTGCTCAATGTTCCTCCAGTAAGAACTCATTCACGGGGACTGGGAAGACAAGCGTGCCTCAGGTTATGTAAAGCTTGTGGTACAGCACTGCCAAGCTTCATTAAAGGCATTTCCTTCAAGAATTTAACAGCATTTGAGGTCTGGAATCAAAATGAACCAAATGGATCAAACCTCAGCTAATATTTTTGTTGAATTAGATTTCAGACGTGGTATGATTTGGGTCGAAACCGCTCTAATACTGTAGGCATGGAATTTCACACCTAAACACAATTTAGTTCAACCTCCAACATGAACTCCTGAGGTTTTATCTTTAAACCCAAAAGACTGGATGTACACAAGGTGCAGTCGTGTTCCAGCACATCTTTAATTCGAGAAAACAACATGAGGTGCAGCGGGTAACACCAGTGCCTCACGCGATCGACCTTAAGGTTCTTCCGGGTTTTAATTTCTCCCAAACCATGTCGAGGCGAAGTCATCCCTCGAGGATGGTGCCTACTAACGGACTAGGTCCTGTCCTCTGTCCTCAGCTCGTTCCCGGTTCCACTGCGGCGTGGGTAACGTTGCTGGTGAAGACGCTGTTGTACGAGACGTCCATGTAGCAGTGTGGATTGTCCTTCATCTCTGGTGAAGGAGTTCAATGTGTTCAGACCAGATTCTCCATGCTGTTGGATGGAAGGAGCTACAACAGGGCAAAGGTTACATAACTGTATTTATGAACGATTTTGGCAGAAGGGGGTTTAATTTCCTGAAGAGGCCATGTACACACAGCTGCGGGGTCTTCTGCCTTCCTCTGGCTTATAAAAAAACGAGAGAATGTCCTTCATGCCTGGACTGAGAGGACACGAAGAGGCATGAATAAATTCTGTTTTTTAATAGCAGCGTGCTTCAATTCCTTATTTGATTAGGACCGGCTCAGGTCTGGTCTGTCTTCTTGCTCTACGGTCTTGCAGTGCCGCGCTCTCCAAGGCAGTCCAAGGGCAAGCGAGCTCTACGGCAGGTTCTACAGGACCGGCTCGGTCATTAGGAAGTGAAGAGGGTGCAATTAGATGGGAACCGGCGACAAGGTGGGCGTGAGGGCAGGCAATCGAGGGGCAGTGGAAGCGTTAGGGGCCGTCTGAGTTTCATGTCTTCCTCGTCCACGCGCGCACACACACACACACACACACACACACACACTCATAAATGCGCGCTTTTCTCCTGGCAGCTGGCTGATGAGCTGAGCGGTGATTAAGAGTGAGTGAACACATCATTTCCTTTGTCATTGTGATGAGGCCTGGGAGAAAAGCCCTCGGGTGGGAAAAGGAGCGAGAGGAAAGAGAAAGAGGAGGATGCATGTGATTAGGTGTGCCATTTAAATGACATTCACACTAATCGCCGATATCAGGTTAGTCGCTAAGAAAGAAGCAATACCTCCGAGAGTTTTTCGCAGCTAATGGTGGAAGTGCCGGAGCTTCTGAACGCCGGCGCCGGATCTCGCCATGCGCCTAATTCCATTCGCCCAGAGTCGTGGTTAAGCAGGCGAGTCGGCCTGTGGGAAATTACCCACGATTCCCCCTCCAGACCAACACCGCGCACCCCTGTGCTCACTTGGGCACACACATTATAATGAGTACTAACTCACCTCTAAAGGAGTTTAACCGCATCCTTTAAACCAAGGGCCTGGACGGAACAGGGAGGTGGCGGCTGTTATAGACGAGGAACCTTAATAAGAAATCAAAGTCTGCGTCTGAAGTCGCGGTGCCTGTCTGGCGGGACAGAAATACTTCGCTATTTGAACTGTAATCCCTTCTTTCCTCCTGCAGACAGCGCGGGTGTGGAGGAGCTTGTTAGAAGTCACGAGTGAGGGAGAACCCAGGGGGAGAGGCTGGGTGCTTCCCCTGACTGCTGGCTGACGGAGGGAGCGGAAAACATTGCCGCATCCTGCAGGGGCGATTACGCACCAAGGCACTTAACCCATTGGTAGCGGAGCCCGAGGCGGGTTGTGACGAGGTTGCTGGCGTTGGTGATCACCATGAAGTTTGGATAAACGAGATAAGGGAGTCTGGCTGGCTAAACCGATTTGACTAGAAATGAAATAGCTGCTCGTTCAATTTAAAATCCGTAAGGGTGCGTCAGGTCGAGACGACGGAACTGTCTCCGTGTAATTGTCTGCAACCTGACGTGCGCTCTTTAGAAAGCGTGTTAAGGACGCGTTGCATGCATCCACTGGAGGCAGAGATTATAAGATTTGTCACAAGTCTATCATGAATAAAACAGGACGCCATATAAACACATGTCCGATGCAGAATAACATTTGGTTGGTGACTTGGGATAGAAGTCACCAGTCACTCCCCATACGCAGTCCTGAAATCCCGATGGCACAAGACCTCGGTGCCGATTCGTATTCAGATCATACTGCGATTCGGTAAGTGTAATGATTTTTATAACTATCAAGATTCGATATTACATTTTCCCCAATTTTCTTCAAAAAGTGTATCGATTAATTAAATGTAGCCCGTTCCTTTGAACATCTAGTTTTCACAATTGAAAACAACACTCATTTCAAATACAAGAGTTTACCATTTAACTTTGTGTCATCCGCAACAATTATTATTTCTAAACGTTGAAATAGTTCAGAGTGCGCCACCTGTAGGATTATAAAGAAACAGCGATGTTTTACCTCCTCCAAACTCCACAAAACTGCACAGCGTTGAGCGGCTGCGGGCACTTTATTAGCGCTGGCGTTGTTTTGACACTGGTGTGAGCGTGTGCGATGAGCAGGTTCGAGACTAATTCGCTCACAGTGTTTGGAGTAAAAGGCAGATCGAGCGGCTTTTAATGCAGGTGACTTTTCACAATGCAAACACCATAAAAATGCTGCACCACCTGGAAACTTCTGACCACCGGTCACGGCCAATCGAACTGAAAAACAGCCAATTCTGGTCAGCGACCGGTCGACCGGGTTGTCTCCATTATAAACGTAATACTAGTTTTTAAAACTCGCCATAAATAATAGATTTTTCTCCCCATTTCTAATAGCGACGGTCAGTTCGTTCGGGGGTTTGGGAAACTACTTGCAGCATAGAGCATTCATGCCAATTAAGCTTTGTTGAATTAGCAGGATTTTAGACAGAGAAGGAGAGCGCGGGAGAGGGAAGGACAGGACTATGAACGTAGGTAGTGGTAAGCAGGATTGCCTGGCACTCATCTGATGCCAACCGCAACCATCTCTCATGCCAGACAGTAAAGATTTCCCACCTCTCTCTCTCTCTCTCTCCCTCCGTCTGTCTCTCTCTCTCTCTCGCTCGCTCGTCTCGGATAAGCAAGTACCCCGTAACGCACTCAGCACGTTTCCCTGATTGAAGAGTCTTTTGGCTTTGTCCTTGACAATCAACTTAAGAGCAGGATCGAGGCGTTAGCACTGCCTTAGCATGACAGCATCGGAGCCTTTAATGCCTCGTCTCATTATTCCCTGATATTAGAAGAGCAGAGACAAAGCCGGGCGCAGACGCGTACTTTTAACGGTTATCAGACGCACGCAGGCATACATGAAATAATAAAAGAACACACACACATACACAAGAGACACACACGCACACAAGCTTGGAGCGCTGGCTGAGCTTCTTGCTGCAGGCTGGGAACTGAAACGTCTCCCTGTGCTGCCGATCCAGGTAAGCAGATTAGAGACGTGCACAATGCAGCCTTCTGTTTCTCTTCCAGGAACAAACCAGTGCTTTATGCTACACACACACACACACACACACACACACACACACACACGTGCGTACACACACTCGCACAAAACAACACCTTGTCCACAGCCAAGAATTCCTCGCTCAGCCCAACACCTGTGTCCCTCTGTCTTTTTTCCTCTCTCTCTCTCTCTCTCTCTCCTTCTCTCTCTCTCTCTCTCTCTCTCCCTGTCCCGCTCTCTTTCTCAGGCCTGAGTCAGTCTCAGCGCAGCGAATCGGCTTTCATCCCCACGCCTCGCCGTGACCAATCACGGCTTAAGTTACTTACACTTGCATCATTTAAAAAAAAAAACTGCCAAATTTTAACCTGTGATCAGACACACTCTTTGTTAACGCTGTGGATTGGATGCCATCTGGATGCTAACTCTTCCCCGGCTCTATCGGGGACGCACGCTAGCGTTAACGTTTCACACCGTTTCATCATCCCTCGCTACCGGTTCATTAAAGGAAACAAGGAGCCGAGAAGTGCGTGCGCGCGCGCGTGTGTGTGTGTGTGTGTGTGTGTGTGTGTATGGAGGGAAAAGGGGCGGAATCTGTGTGTGCCGGGGACATCAAGGTGATCCTCGATTGCGTTTGTGGAGTTGTGAGAGAGGAAAAAAAGCGTACGGTGTGTGTGTGTGAGCGCGCGTGTGTGTGTGTCTGTGTGTGTGTGTGTGTGTGTGTGTGTTAGGGAAAGTCAAGGTGAAAAAACAAGAGCAAACTGTTGATACGTGTAGACGAGAGCGTGGGAAAAGAAATCCGGGTCTGTGGAAAAGTCCTGTGCTGATGGTGCTAATGTTTCTCTCAGTGATCAGTACACACACACACGCACACGCACACCTTGATGATCGATATCAATACCGGGAGGGCAGGTTATGGCAGAAAGCTAAGGGGTTAGATCAGCAGATATTAAGGCTAATCTCAGCCTCGTACTAAAGACACAAGCACAGCAGTGTGTAAATGTCCCTTAACAACGAGTCCATAATGTACTGACATCTGATTGGCTGTTCACGCTGACATGAGCGCAGTGGTGCCTCAAACAGTTACTGCACTGGGATACTGTTCAGAGGGTCGGGGGATCAAGCCCCAGCACGGCCACACTGCCACTGTTGATGTCTTGAGAGAGGATCTTATCCCAAGCTCCTCCAGGGGGCGCTGTATGCTGGCTGACCCTGCGCCCTGACCACGGTTTCCTAACTGGCATGTGGGGAAGAAAAGTAGTTTCACTGTGCTGTAAGATATATGAGATGAATAATGAAATCTTAATCTTAACATGACTCAGGGTCAGCCATGATGCAGCGCCCCCTTGAGGAGGTGGGGTTAAGGGCCTCAAGGGCCTAACAGTGGCAACTTGGTGGAGCTTGGGCTTGAACCGCCAACCTTTCAATTGGTAACTCCTAAGCTTAACACTCTAATCCACCCCTGCGCACTTTGTACGTGAGGAAAGACTTCATGTCGGGTTGTTGCCGAGTGCAAGACTCTGACAGAGCTGAGGAAACAGAGCATCGTCCTGTAGGAGACACTGCTTCAGACCGCATGTAAAAAATCTGCAGCCTCTCTAACATCTGAGCTAACTACCTCCCTTTGCTAACGTTATCCAAGCTACAGTAACTACCTCCCTAAGCTAACGTTATTCAAGCTAATAATCTCCCTCTGCTAACATTATTCAAGCTAACTACCTCCTTCTGCTAACGTTATTCAAGCTAACTACCTCCTTCTGCTAACGTTATTCAAGCTAACTACCTCCATTTTCTAACATTACTCAGGCTAATTATCTCCCTTCGCTAACCTTTTTCAAGATAACTACCTCCCTGTGCCAACAGGGAGGTAGTAAAGCTAACTACCTCTAGCGACTAGTAAAGCTAACTACCTCCTTTGCTAACATTATTCAAGCTAACTTGAAATAAGCATGCTTTATAAGCATTTCACTGCATATCGTACTGTGTATGACTGTGTATGTGACAAATAAAATTTGAATTTGGATTTGGATTTGCTAACTACCTCTCTAAGCTAACATGTAAGATAACTACCCCATTATGCCAACATTATGTAAGATGACCCTTTTAACCCTTGACCCCTGGCCTCATAAGCAGCTAGTGAACACAGGAAGTCACGGTTCTTCCTGTGCCCCACCCCCTCGCTCAACCCCCCTCCCCCCCATCCCCCACGACTTTTTTTTTTTTTTTTACACCAATTTAAGGATTCGAGGACAAACGGAGCCTCGGGTTCTAAATGAGAGAGAGGAATGAGAGAGAGACAATGTTCCTCCGGAGCCAGAACAACAAGCTCCCTCACACACACACACACACACACACACACACACACACACACACACACACACACACACACACACACACACAGAGCCATTGCATTAACCCACAATGCAGCGGGGCAGCAGGACTGATGGCTTTGGAAAGCTCAATTTCCAACACAATCGTCCTCATTTTAGCGCGGTAAATGCCAGCGAGATGGTGTGCTCCACACGCTTTTGTGTGAGGACCTTGCACTCTCAAGATAGAGGCCTCAAACGAGAGCGAGAGAGCAAGAGCGGGAGAGAAAGAGAAGGATAAGAAAGGACAAAGAGAGTGTGTGTCTTGGCTTCGATGGTCACCTGGAAGGATCCCGTCTGTAGAATCGCGGTCAATGGTCTAACCAAGGGAAAATACAAACGAGTATAAGAGAGAGAAAGAGAATAGAGAGAGAGAGAGAGAGAGAGAGAGAGAGAGAGAGAGAGAGAGAGAGAGAGAGTTATTCAGGTTGGCATTCAGTACTCCACGCCTGACGTGATTCTCTCACTCTCACTCTTTTTTCCACAGACCCGATGCCAACCATCAGACCTACAGGTTTGATCCATTACCTCAGACGTGGGTGTTTATTTACGCACAGGCTCGATGCATCATGCAAGGCAAAGATGAAGAAGAAAAAGAAAAAAAAAAAAGAAAAAAAAAAGAACAGAGCCTCCATTATGCTTTAGGGGCATTTATTTCTCCTGCCATGACGTGATTCTACGTTTCCCCCGAGAAAGACGCAGCGTCACTGAAGCCCACAACAACGTTCTTCCTCCTGATCGCTTTTCTTCCGACATCTCTATCCTGTGATGAGCGCGGTCTCTCCTACGATGGCTCCGCCCACAAGCACGGCGTACGAGCAATGACTCCGAGAGAGCGCGGCACCTTTATCGACGCCCCTGACCTGAAGGAGAACCTTTCACCGCCCCCGTTACGGTTTCTTGAGCCAGATGTTTCAGCTGCCCCAGTGCACGGGGTTCGAGGAAGAAAACAGAGAAGAGATGCTTAGATAAACAGTGCGAGTTCAAACGTCACGGTCAGTCAGTTCCAGACGTGCGTTTTAGTGCCGGAGCAGAACTGATTTTGTGGCTCGTGAGCCGATCCTCCTGCGGTTCAGGAGCGTGGAGCGGTTCCGGATTAGGCTCGCTGTTGGAGGAATAGCTGCGCGTCTCTCCTCCCCTCTCTCTCTCTCTCTCTCATGCCCTCGGTTTCCGGTTTCTTTGCACTAGTTAAGCAGTATCGAAAGCCACTGTCCTCAACTCACTGATGTTCGTGAACCGTCCCACTGAGGTGTGTGTACGAGGCGCGGGTGATGTGAAACCGAGGACGAGTGAGAGAGTAACCTTTTCATCAGGCTGCTTTAATTCAGCCCCGAACGCAAACGCCGCGCCGCGCCGGGGGCCGAGGCTGAGATCTGCTCGATAAGCCTCAATTAGATCCCTGAGCCAGATGACCTGCTGGAGTCTGAAGGGCGTTTAACATTTAACACACACACACACACACACACACACACACACACACACACAGACAGACTGTTAGATACAGAGATAGACAGCAAGATAGAGAGAGTGTTAGAGTGAGAACGACAGAGAGAGAGAGAGATTGGTGTGAAAGAGGACGGTGTGTCAGCGGGTCCTGAAGCAGAAACGCTCTCCACGCTTCATTACAGACCAAAATAAAAGAGGAAAGAGCTGCTATTCTGGACTGTGTGCGCGCGCGTGTGTGTGTGCGCGCGCGCATGTGTGTGTGTGCGCGCGTGTAGAACCCTTTTTAGTCATTCAGCGGGAAATTTCCAGACGACCCACAATGCATCTAAACTGCTCTACTGTATGTATGTCAGCACAGACTCAAAGCGAAACAGGGCCCGAAACCTACCGAGACACACACACACAAGTGCACCTGCTTCATGCAAATGACTCTACTGGTAAATTTTTTCGTTCCTTATTAACTCTTTCCTTTTCCTGTCATAAATCTGACTCGCGTTTGTGTCGATTTTAAGAAGAAAAAAAAAAATTGTGATCTCTGTGTGTGTGTGTGTGTGTGTGTGTGTGTGTGTGTGTGTGTGTGTGTGTGTGTGTTGTTGCATCTCTCAGCATACAGATCAACAGCGAGTGCTGGCTTTTCCACCAATTCCTCGAACGAAAGGAAAATCGTGAATCTTTGCACTTTTTCCATATCACACGTGCTATGAGAAAGCTGTTGCTAAGCAACCAGATCCGCGGCGCTCGAGCGCCCCCCACAGGACGAGCTCACTACCAAGGCTAAAAGTTTAGCTAGCGTGAACACTACGACTGACCGTTTTCTTTGACGTGAAAACAGAATGCTGATGGAAGTGACAGCAGACTACCAAGAGCAACGCTTTTCTCAGGCGTCTTAAAATAAAATAAAAAAAAGACTGGAATGACTCTGAGGTTACGCTAGCATGGAGCGCTAATCAAAACCGTTCACTGAAAAAGCATGGCACAAAATATTATACACGGGATACGATGAGTACAGGTCTCGGCAAATGATTCAGTTAAATATGAAATCTCTCTCGAGTTTCCTCTCTCACACACACACACACACACACACACACACACACACACACACACACACACACACAGACTGAAGGCAGCATTAGCGTTTAGCGTATTGTGTGCATGTAGGACAGGAGCATTGTGTCTTTGCAAAGTCCTCTGCTTTAGGACGAAGCCTCTTCCTAATCTCAGATAAAGACGAGATAAAGCCGACAGAGATAATGACAACGCTTCCCTACAGCATTATCGTAACGCTTATCTAACACACACACACACACACACACACACACACACACACACACACACACACACACACACAAATAAAGAATTGCCATGGTGTAGAAAACTCGCCAAACTCATAGATCAAATCCTGGACGTGTACAGGGTCGGTGCTGCACTCCCCCTCCCCTCTCCAATCAGTCAACACGCATCAACGACATACAGACAGCTCTGATAAAAGCAGCAGTCAGAACACACAGGCGCGCGCACGCACACGTGCACACGCACACACACACGCAGGGCGCCATGTAAAAGGTTAACTCTTACCTCTGTGTCTGTTAGTGGTCTTGTCGAACATTAGCATAGCGTCTTCTACCTGCAAGACAAAAGAATGAGAGACGTGAGGTCAGGGGTCACACCAGCACAGGGCAGAGTTCAAATAAATCCAAACCCTGATTTAATACGTGCGGCATTCAAGTTCAAACAGGACTTGGTGAACGAAGGCATAAAACAGACGATTGACATTTACAGTACGGTGATGAGACTCTTAGCCGCGTTAAAACAATTCGAAAGGTTCGGTCCGGTCCTGACCCACGCCAACTCATTTTCACACGTTTAAAGTAATGGTTAAAGGAGTTCC
>QNUK01000091.1:1452500-1497500 GCA_013621035.1 Clarias magur | reverse complement strand
GGAAGCATTCTCAGCCTACATGCGGGAGCTGTTTAAAACTTTCTTAGCGTCAATAGGTTAAGTGAGGTCTGCCAAGTGCCTAAATGGAAATGTTTAATGTCTATTCATTTCATATTTTGCTTTTATTTAAATGTTTTGATTTTTTTTATATGCTAAAATATGATTATAGTGTTGGAAATTGGTAATATTGGTAATATTGTTTGGGTGGATGAATGGACTATCTGCATTTACATTATTTCCTATGAGAAAATGCGTTTCGCAATCCGAAATGTGGCCTTAAGAACTCGTCTCCGGAACGGACTAAATACCACTGAACGCAGCTGTTATTTAAAAAACAAACCAAAAAAGTAAACAAATTTACCGGTGAGACATGTCTGACAGCTCTAACACACACACACACACACACACACACACACACACACACACACACACACACACACACACACTGCCGATCCTGATCACGAACAAGTAACTAACGTCGCCGCTCTCACCGAGCACCGCTCCAGTGAAGGACAGGTCATGATTCAGTGAGCACTCGGAGATGGAGTCAGTTCAGCCATTGTATACATCTACACATACACACACACACACACACACACACACACACACACACACACACACACACACACACACACACACACACACTCAGCGGGACAGCGGCGACAGAGCTCCCGGTGCGTGACCGCTGAGCGGCCGTCACACTCCACCGAGACACACACATATAGACACACACATCTCTTTTATAGAGATGCTTCAGAAATACAGAGCTTTTCAGTGCAGCCTCTCATAGCACACACTGTGCTCTTCTACCATCTGATAGCAGGTTAAGGACCTCTTCACCACACACACACACATACACTCTCTCTCTCACACACACACACACACACGAGGTAAGGCCCTGCACACTCAAGGGAAGCAGAAATCTCACACTCCTTTCTCCTTCTATTCTGAAGCGAGCGGTTCAAAGGATAATGGCGGCCTTATCGTATGTAAAAGGAGAGCGATGAAGACTCTCTGGCCTTTTGTAACAATGAAGAAAAGCCTCCGCGAGTCACCTCTCGGCTGGAGAATGTTACCGAGAACGAGTCTTTTGTAGCTCTGGAGAAAAAGAAAGAGAAGCTTCCTCACACTTTTTATCCGACTACTGGTTGAACTCGTGACAAAACCAGATAAGAAGGTGATTTATGCTAATGGATAATGTGGTGACTTAAAAAATAATAATAATAAAAAAAAAAAAAAAGCAGGATGGCACGCTAGCAAAGTTTGTATGGGAGCTAGCTTCGTCACAGATGTTTATTGAACTTTCATGATTTATAGATTTATGCTAACATCCAACATAAACGCAACAGCTAATTCACCGTCTTGGATTTACCTCACAAGATAAAATACCAAATCCATATAAGCAAAAATGTACAGAGTTTGAATGTTTTTTCATTTCTCTCTCACAATTATTTACTAGTGTAAGCTAGCATAATGCTAATCCACTTGTTTAAAGTGCTTAGCTCAAAGATAAACAGCATGAGGAAGAAAACCTGAAGCAGCTCTCTTTTTCCCTGATTCTTTTCATTTTTAGTTGTTAAGCTAGCATAAATCATGCTAACATCTGTCTGGAAAAAAACTAACTCTGTGAGGAAACCTCAAATGACCCAAATGCAACATGAACAACAGCTGGAACAGGATGTTAGCAACAACTTGGAAAACCTAGCCATTCGTGGCTGTAGTTCATTTTAGTTTAAAAGTATTTTGTAGTTCTTCCTCAGACTTTTTAATCAATTAGCATAAATTCTGAGAATATCTGACTGGAAAATTACATGATGCTCAACCTACTGTAAGCACCCCAAAGCTATTTAAAGAAAAGAAAAAAGAAACTAGCAAACATTAACACTGATTAGCAGCGCTAATCAGCGCTGCTAATCAGTGTTAGACGCTGCTAATCAGTGTTAATGTTTGCTAGGTAAATAAAACTAGCTGTTTGTAGCTCTAGATAAAAACAGCAGTTTTCTTAAACATTTTCTAAAATCAAATGACAACAGTGATAAGCATAACTCAGGTTATCATCCAACGGAAAGGCCCAGCTGGTATGCTAATAAAGAAAAGCTTGTAAACCTACAGGACTGCAGCATAACTTAGTGTTTGAAGCTTTAAAAAAAAAAAAAAGCAGAACCAGCTTCTTCTTCACACCAATGTATTTAACCAGAATAACTCTAAGGCTAACATCCTGCACAGCTAATGCCGACGTTAGAGCCTTTAAACGACAACCTCAAGCACCCCACAGCCGCGCGAGCAAGACGCTAGCGACGTCTGGAGCTAATTCTACACTTTTAGCTCTAGCAGGAGTGCTGATTTATTAACTAGCATGCAGGCGCTGGAGCCGGTGCACAGAGATACAAGGGGGGGGGGGGGGGGGGGGGGGGGGGAAGAAATTACAAAGAGGAAGCAACCGAGCAGCTGTTTAAATTCACACGAGGGCCTGGAGGCGGCTTATCGTGTTTCTGTCAGAAGATATGACAATGAACACTCCTTCCCTAGGAACCTTTGCACCTATGCTGCTGCGCCCAAAACAGCCATATGTACAAAATGCCAGTTTCTCTCTCTCTCACTCATGCACACATACGCATACGCACATATACACTCTATACAGACACTGGTTTAAATCAACAGCCTTTTGAATTATTTATCATCAGACAAAGGCATTCATAAGCGAGCAGAGTTGTGGTGTGAAGCAGGGAAACGTAGCAGGCGTGCTGGAGATTTAAGAGCAGGGGAAATACAGTGTGACAGCAGTTTAGATCGACTACAATTTCCCCATTATTTACATTCCCCACACGAGAGCGAGAGAGAGACATAGCAGAAAGGCGTATCCGAGAAGGTTTCACTCTCTCTTTACTCAAACTCACCAGCACATAGTAACAGAAGTTTTGCTTCGCACCAGGGGGCTTCTCATCAGAATTCGTGTTTTTTTTTATTTTATTTATACCGAATTAAAATAAGCACATCCTCCAGCCAGGTGCCGTGTCCTTTACCGCATCCTGTTCTGGAATGTCACTAAGCAAACGGACGAGAGCACTCGCTCTGCGCCTACTGTACATCCGCTACGCCTAATAACTTTGCTAATAATAAGTTGGTTTCTTAGGCTGACAAACAACGCGTTTCTAAACACATAGTAACAGTAAATTTGAATAAAAGGTCCGATTTTAAATCCGAAGTCTTTTATACTTTTTCTACGTATTCGTTAAATATTTCGGACTAATGTTTTACCGAATACCGGCCGCATGAATAACGCCACATTTACCCCTTATTAACCAATCAGCCAATCGTGAGGCAGTAATTCAGGGCATCCAATCGTACAGAGCTGCATTTCACGCCTTCAGCAGCGGTCAGGATGAGGACAGGAAGTGTGACATGACGGTGTCAGACTGACTGGTTTAAGTATTTAAGAATTTTATTTTCTCGCAATGCGTAATTGCACAATGAAACAAAAGCGTCCACCCAGTCAGAGGAAGAGCTGTGGGTGGAAATGACGAGACGGGTACTGAGATGACGAGAACGCTATGATAAACTCCGGTAATCGCGCTTCACAACTGTGGTGAGCTGAAAAGCATCTTAAACCGGCATGATCGTTTTCAGTCTGATGCTCGAGACATCATTTTGTGCTTAGGTCATTCCGGCTAACCAGTAAAAACATGCTAGGTCGTTTCCCATCAATGTCATGGTGCGAACTGCATTCTCACCGACACACATACTATTATTATTACACAAATGATTCCCCCGCTCGTTTGCACTTTCACAATTTCCTTGTTCCTGGTACATCAAATGATTTCGGCTTTAAGTCTAGATTTAAATCGGACACAATGCCGCTACTCAAGAAACGACTAGGTTCAGTGGTGGATAACATCCCGGAGGCATGGATCCGAGTTTCCTACTACACTGCTTCACAAATCCTTTCCTCCCCCCTCGGGGTCATCCAGGGTCCGGGAAGTCAAGCATCTCATCCGAAATACCTGCCTTCCAGTGAGCCAGTAAATCCTTGAGCCTCTGCAGTAACAGCGGACCACACGGATCGCAGGTGTGACATCACACCGTGACCTGTTCCCCGTGGCCTCGGGGTTCCCGTGTGCGTGTGGACCGCTCTGGCTGGACGGGAAGCAAAGTGTGGAAAGAATTCTCCCTGATTTACAGTCGAACCTCGACAAGCTATGGATAGAGGTAGCGTTCTTCCTTACTAGCTCTTAAATCAGCTAAGGCATCTCTAGGGTTCACGGCTGAAAAGTGTTATTGATAACACGGCCGTCTGAAGGGGAGAGAAGAAAAGGGACGGGATTGTGTTCGGGCGCCGTCCGTCTCAGCCAGCGCAGTTCACACCTGGTACGGATAAATGTGAAGGCAGAACGTGGACGAGAAACTGGTTTTGCTGCCGGTGTGAGACGAGAATGCGAGACGAGAATGTCAGAGCTGTATGTCGAGTGACGTCTCCATGGTGATTACGGAGAGACGGTTTCCTGCTTTACATGTCTCCAGAAGAGTCGGCGGTTTAAGTAAAGCCTTTTATTTTTGTCACATATACATGGCCAGCCATGGTACAGCGCCCCTGGAGCAGTTAGGGTTAAGGGCCTTGCTCAAGGGCCCAACAATGGCAACCTGGCTGAGCTGGGAATCGAACCGCCGATCTTCCGATCAGTAACTCAGTGCCTTAGCCTTAGTGGTGGCTGTTACTGCCCAAATCATTGGTCCTAGCAGAGGATGGTTTCGATCCATCGACCTCTGGGTTATGGGCCCAGCACGCTTCCGCTGCGCCACCCAGACGGGACTCGAACCCACAATCCCTGGCTTAGGAGGCCAGTGTCTTATCCATTAGGCCACCGGGGCTCAGCCAAAAAGGTAGAACATGCAGAGTTGCAGATCATTAGGCCTGCCGCTGTTCTCTACTGTACTGTGTGTGTGTAAGCAATGTGTGACAACTATAGTAATGCAGAGAAAGACGCACAGAACGATTTAAAAGAAGAGATGATGACATACAGAGCCTGACACGTTATTTAATTAAAATAAATAAATAAATAAAAAACAAATAAAAAAGCTGGAATGTTCGGTTCACTCAGTTTGGACTCAAGTCGAGTCAGAATCGATTCATTTTCTCTTTGTGATCAATATACACTAATATATATATAATATATATATATATATATATATATATATATAGACTATATATACCTAAAGATGGACAGAGCTCACCAGGCGGAGGTGCTTCCTGGACACCAAGTTGTCGTTCTCACCTGCCTGGGGAACTGCAGCAAAATTACAAACACACCAGAGCGCTTCTTTCAAAAGGACCAAATACAACACACACGAAATCAAAAAACCACGAGAAAACTTTGATCAAGAAATCACAATTTGCTGTATGAACCAAGCCTTCATGTGGACAGGATGGGATTCTGCACAAGCTCCATTTGAGCATTGTGTAGGACATTATGCACATTATGACTGGAAAAATCCTGTGTATTATGTATTTCTTTATTCATTTCTGTTCTCGTTAAGCACAAATGTCTTGAATACTGATTCATTGCTTTTTTATTCAATTATAAGCCACTTGCCACATTACATATCCTTAACTCTCCTAAATAAAATATATGAGAGGTGTTCATTACAAACGGGGACTTTTGCAGGATAACAGAACACGGTTACCAGAGTAAAAACTTCAACAAAAAAAAAAACTTCAAAAAATGAAATAAAATTGTATGTATACTTATGTATATTAATATATTTTTTATTTTTTTATTTTTATATATATATATATAAAATTTGCTGCTACACTAATGCACTTATCCCAGTGTTTCACTAGTGCTTGGATACAAAAAGGTTCTCCCAGTACGCCAGAGTCACGATCGGACCGCCTTGCTTTATGTCTATAATGCTGGCCTCCCAGGAACTCCTTTAATGGCTCAAGCGTGTGGAAATGGCCTGGGACGAGACCGCGCTAGTGGTGTCGGTGAACGATTGTGTTTACAGTTCCTACAGACAGATGCGTCTGTTCCACAAATCGGCGACAAGGTGTCCGTCAGATTTTCAAGAATCAGGTGTTCTACCCGCTGAATGTTCATGGGCCTTCTTTAAAACGTTTGCGCCATTTGTGTGTTTTACTGCAGCTAATTAGTCTTGCCACCGTACTGTGCATGAAGTAAATGTCAATCGGTTTTACAATTTCATTCATTCGAAAATTCATCACAAGCCCCGGTTTGACTTGAACACTCCAGAGACACCACTGCAAACATACTCCACTGAATAAATGTGAATAAATTCGAATTTAGAAAGAAATGTTTGGGGGGGAAAAGAGATCAAGCTGTCAGGGAATGAACTACAAAGCTATGACAATTTAAAAAAAAAAGAGAGAGAGAGAGAAGGATGAAGAGGTCTTTTACGATGTCTTTAAACTCTAATGAGCAGTTTCTGGGTCTGCTGTGGGTTTTCCATGCAGAGAGATTCCTGATGCAGCTCTACTGGGAGCCGACCACATGGCGTCCACGCTATGCCTGGTATACAAGACCCCAATGCTCTGAAACTTCTCCCGCCCTGGCGAGGTCTCCCCCCCCCCCCGTCACCTGACCCCAGCATCCCATTCTTTTCCAGCAGCGAACCGAGGCCTCAGGCACGGAGGAGGTGATTTTAATCCCAGCAGTTAGAAGTGTGTTACAAAACCAATCAAATTCCAGAAGCACTTCCGACTTGATTCGGGTGGGTGTCGCGCCTTACTGGCATGATTTTCGAGCGACCATGTTGCCAAAGCCAAGAAAAGAAAATATATCATTATACAGCTTGGTGTGAAGTACGCAAATAATACAGCACTCAGCCAGGCTGCACGGTCCGGGCTCCCGAACGGCTCGGTGGTTCGGAAAACGGCCAAATTACAACCCACCTGAAACAAAGCTCCGGCGCTGATTGGAACTCAAACAACATTACAAAGTAAAATGAAATGTCGGCTGGTCATAAAAAGTCAGCACACCGTGGCAGCATGGAGGCTGATGAAACACAGAGAAGCACTCTGATGATCAAGTACGAACTCTGCTTATATATATATATATATATATATATATATATATATATATATATATATTATTATTTTTTTACTCTTTTCCCAATGTACTCGTCCACCTCTCACACCATTGAGCGAGCACTCTGGGTTTGGTATATCTGAACTAACACAAGCCTGAAAATGGCTAAAGAGAGGGGGGAAAAAAGAGTAATGCCAGCCTTTCCACCTAGACAGCAGGGCCAATTATGCTGTCCTGGGTCATGGATGATGTGGCATTGTCAGGAATCAACCTCCCAATGATGCAACAACAACAACAACACAAAAAAGCGAGCTGCACCACTGAAAAACACGAAATAACTGATGAATTTCAGCACTCCTCCAAATATTGAGAAATTACCGTACCAATTAGGGAAAAGCGAGAAGTGCTGTGCAGTGCTTTCTGGTCCGCAGGCAGCTATATGAGGGACAGCTAGTTCACATCCACTTTTTTGGGGCGTGAGTAAAATCATTAACTTTGCTCGCCTCTCCAGATATATACACTGTACACACACCGGAGCGATGCAAAGTCCCGTACCTTTAGTGTGAATCTTTTACTTGGAAACATTATCTCAAAGGTGCCATATCGGCCTCAGAGCTCGTCCAATATACACGTGTGTGTGTGTGTGTGTGTGTGTGTGTGTGTGTGTGTGTGTGTGTGTGTGTGTGTGTGTGTGTGTGTTACGCTCGAATAATGACGCCTCGAATTCCACTTCTCCTCCTCCGCTGTCTGCGTGAATGAGCTCCTGACAAGCCACGCCCCTCCAAAGCCACAGCAAACCTGAGTAACCACCCCTTCGAGGGGATGCTCTTATATGAGGTCACAACAGGGGAAAAACTTTGACGTATAGAAATATGAAACAAGTTAAATAAACCAATAAATAAACTAAATCCTCCTCAAGCTTTTATTTCTACACCCACACACGCGACAAATCTAACGTCTAGAAATGACTAAAAAGTGCATTTTGTGTAATAGGTCCCCTTTAAAGACCAATGGATTACCTTTATTCTGAAAGCCCTAGTCCTAGGATACGTACATACGTTTATTCTTAATACTAGCATGAAATAAGAAATAAGAAAAGGAGTACCGTTTGGTTCTGTACTGGTGCTGTCTAAGGCTACAGTCACATCAGCAGCCTGAAGTGACTCAATTCAGATTTTTTTTCCCCTCTAATGTGAGACTGAGCTGATCTGAAATCTGATCTGAAGTCATCTTCATATGTAGTCCTAGACAGTGTCGGGTGTAACGCGTTACAAAGTAGAGGTAGAGAACTCGGATTACTTTTTTGATGTAACGAGTAATCTAACGCGCCATTCAAGTCCTCATTTTTACTTTTTCAAACATGTAATCCGTTAGCCACACAGCAGTTATTCCCACAAGCCCTACAAGCCCCGCCCGGCCCCCGATAACCCGCCCCCTCTGTTGGTCCTGCTGTTATACCCCTATCTCACCTATGCGGTTTGACTATGTGAGGATCGACGCGCGGAAAGACGGAAATCTAAATCACAGACGCCGAAACTCGCGGTGAATCATGATGAACCGTACTTACGGCCACCGCGCGAAACCGCGTAGGTGAGATAGGGGTATCAGTAGTTAACAGATTCTGGGCCAAACGTCGCTGAGTGATGATGGTAGAATAATTATAAAGGTCTCGACTAAAACAACATGCATGAGGAAGCACAAGGGAGTTTTCGATTTCTGCAACGGAAAAGAACTCGAACTCGTTACGTTTATCAGAAAGTAACACCGTAATGTAACGGATTACTTTTTGAAGACGGTAATTTTGTAATGTAATTAGTTACTTTTAAAAGTAACTTCCCCCAACACTGGTCCTAGATCGGTTATATATCGTGGTCATGTGACTTGAATTAGAACGGGCAGATCGGAATTTGCGTGACCTTTTTGCCTTTTGTCAGCATTTTTCATAGCAACGCTAGCAACAGCTGATAAAACAGCGCGAGTGAGGCGTCTGGCTTTCTTCCTTCTTCTGGACCTCAACGAACACAGCTGACTCACCGCTCACCGTCCTCCAGAGCAGAACCCCCAACAGATTTTTCCTAAAATTGATTGAAATGAATGAGCAGTCGCACAAATATGTTGTTTAAATCCGGATGGCGCGAGAAAAAGACGTATCTAAGTGTGCACATTCACGTTAGCATCAGATAAAAAAAAAAAAAGTCACTTGTAGTTATGGACCTGAACCGGCATGACATGCAAATCCGATCCAACCAAAAAAAAACGAGAACTGATGCCATGTGCTTTGCGATTTGAACATCACCCAAAACATCTGAATGATCGCACTTTCTCCTCATCTTAAAACGTCCAACATCTCTGAATGTATTCCCATCTTCTTTCTTCCAGTCTTCGCCGGTTAAGAAAGCATAATTTCCCCACAAATATGAAACAACTGTAATAAGTCAGTCCCTTCACGTCGCTCATGTGTAAGGCTTAAATATTTCCTGACACCATTCCAAACTCTCCACTAAAAAAAAAAATAATAAATAACACTTTCAATTTCCTATTTACTTCTCTTCGGGTCTCCTAAACGCCAACGTCCGGACAGACGCACCATTATTTGTCACGGCAATAAAGCACCTTTGAGGAGTGATTGGAGAAAGATAGAGTGAGAGAAAATGAACAGATCCCTGGTTCACTCGGCGTTCCCATGCTCGAAGCCCGGAGTATAATGTGCAGGGGGGGGGGGGGGGATGGGGGGGGAATAGGCCTTCAGTAGAAACGAGAGATAAGAATCAAACGCGGCTCTGTGCACATGGTGAGTGAGCCGAGAGCACATAAAAGATCCTCCTGCGAAGCAGGTTCGGTTTCACTCGCACTCAAAGGGACGCTCAGTGTTCGGAGAGGCGCTGGAGGAGGCGCGGTTAGCCTAGCCTCTGTTCTCCCGTTCGCAGTGGGAAAACGTCGCAGGGTGGGAAGCGATACTCCCAGGACGCAATCGACCCTAAGAAGCTGGTTTCTCTGTGATTAGGGGGAAAGCTTTAAGGTGCTTGTTTTACACAAAGCCTGACGCTATCTGATGGAGCCGTTCAATGGGCCGCCTTTGCCAATCCCGAGTCGAAACAAGCGGCCTGTAAGGCTCGACGGGTGGAGGGGGGGGTGGGGGCAGCGTTTGGTTTGCGGTGTTACCTAAGGATGAATAAACAGTCCTTTTTAGAAGCAGGTCGTTGTTTTTTTTTTCCCCCCTTCTTCCTATTTCTGATATGAGCATTCATTCGTTTGTTATACAACGTGTCACTTCAAGCTGTGTAACTGCCTCACTCTGCCCCGACTGAATGAGATATTAACACCGAGAGCCAGGGCTCACAGTGGGGCATTAAACAGAGAGGAATGTGTTTTTGTTTGATTTTTTTCTCCCTCACTCTCTCACTCACACACACACACACACACACACACACACACACACACACACACACACACACACACACACACACACACACACACGCTGAGAGTAGAGCACAATCACAATCACATGTTGGGAAAGGCCAGAATTTGAAACTACACACCTAGGACAAAAAAAACATCA
The DNA here is from genome assembly GCA_013621035.1 of Clarias magur. Classification (NCBI taxonomy): domain Eukaryota; kingdom Metazoa; phylum Chordata; class Actinopteri; order Siluriformes; family Clariidae; genus Clarias; species Clarias magur. Next base: position 1,486,898 of record QNUK01000091.1, on the reverse strand, counting down.
GCACTATGTAGAACCAAGAACCTACGCAGTGAAGAACAGGCGAGCAGATCCACATCTGCGTCTCTCACGGTTCTGCTGGGTTAAGGGTAAAAACTAAACACAACATGACATTCTTTCCTTTAAAACTGCTTAAGATCTCGCATTAGCGCACGGGCACCTTAAATCACGGGTCACGAGCTTTACCACGTAGCGAACGTTACCTTGCTTTAACTCACTGTCCCTTAGAAACAAGAAGAATTCGACTCGAAGTGAAAACTGATCAAAGGTGTTATAATAAAACAGATCAAAGCGAGGGTGCATTATACGCTGGAAAGATTTCAGCTTGTTTGCAGCTTGTAGATATTTTTTTTTTAACAATTATTTCTGGAAAGGCGGCACAGTGGCATAGTGGTTAGCACTGTGGCCTCACGCCTTCAGGGTCGGGGTTCGAGTCCCGCTTCAGGTCTGTGTGCATGGAGGTTGCATGTTCTCCCCATGCGTGGTACGTTTCCTCCAGGTACTCTGGTTTCCCCCCACAATCAAAGTTCCTGTCCCCAAATTGCCTGTGGTGTGTGTGTGTGTGTGTGTGTGTGTGTGTGTGTGTGTGCGCGCACTCTCTCTATGATGTACTCTTCCTTGTTCCACAAGTCTCCTGCAGTAGGCCCGAGGCCCCCTTGACCCTTTCCACAGGATAATTGATAGAAGATGAACGAACGAATGATTTTTTTCCACCTGGATTCTCCCGTAACTTAGCCAGTTCCTAACCGTCATTAGGGCGCTCCCCAATCAAGGCTACAACTGCCAATCAGTTGGCAAAGGAAACCCAATGAACAGCTCTATCAGATTTTTTGCTTTGTGTAAAACAAGCACCTTAAAGCTTCCCACGTAAGCACAGAGAAACCAGCTTCTTAGGGTCGACTGCATCCTGGAAGTATCGTTTCCCACCCAGCGTTTTTCCCGCTGCGAAACTGGCGTCACATGTTCCCTCCAAGAGCGCTCCAGATGACGGTCAAAGCTCTGCGGTCTGAGACTTACGTCGAATTTCGCTGGATCTACGCATCGACCCTGTCTTTTTTCCACTCGAGCAGCGATTACAACTAAAGGCTCGGCGGCTCCAAGGATAAAGAAGGAAAGCGTCGCCGAGACGTCCACCGGATCCTTATAACACGCTTCACAACAAAAGATCACCAAAACCTCGAAATACACAAATATTAAAAAAAAAAAAAAAAAAGAGAGAGAGAAAAAAAAAAAGGCTTTGATTTGCATTCATTTATTCAGACATATTCGACATCTAACGGCACGCACAAATCTTTTGATATTTGTTTTGCTGTCTGAGCGCTGCGACTGAGTCACAATTCAGAACCTCGCTCCGGGCGACAGAGGCTACCGACGACTGCGATTCCTCAAATCTGTCCTCTGTTAATATTCATGAGCCGCGCGGTGCCGCTACCAACCACAATACGGACGAGCTGATGCATATTCTATAAGAGGCCTTCGTATGTCAGGCGTGACGGTTGTGAACGTGACACGGGGGAGGTCGAGGTGGGGACTGGGGTACGTTCAGCAAGACGGGGCGAGATAGAGGGACACGTGGAGGTCGGGGCGGGTCTCGGGGACGCGCGATTAGCCGAGTCCCTGACTGCACAACAAGAGCTTATAAATATGGTAGAAGTGTGTATATGTGCACGCTGACCACAAGGCACCAATGCAACCTTGTGTGTGTGTGTGTGTGTGTGTGTGTGTGCGCGAAATCACTGACGGGGACTGTCTACTACAGCTGAGTTTTATTAATAGGGCTTTAATGTAGTATCCATCTCTGCCACACACTCTACAGAGAGGCTCGGCTTTTTGTCAGGAAGGAGAACGCCTCAGAGACGTGCACTCTCTCCACTCTCTTTCTTTCCCACAATCCATCCCTCCCACTCACTGTACTGCAAATGCAGAAATACGGCTTCTAGCATTAGAGGTAATTGAAATCCACGCGGCCAAGACAGATCCGTAAACATGGCTTCCTTAAAGTGATGCCCTCGTCTTTTTTTTTTTTTTTGTCCAAGTAATCACCATTATTCTTTTCCCAAGCAATCTATTACTGCGCTTCTTTTTTTTTTTTTTCCCCCTGCCAACTCTTTCCATCACCAGCGCCATATCCATTCCGTTCCTCCACCCTCCCCGACAGAGCCGTTTATGTATATGCTAATTACGTTAATCAACAGAAAAAGTGCTTATTAACTCTGCTAATTGCTATGTAAATAAGTTCCTCCTGACACCGCCATGCGCGCAATCGCTCCCGTTTAAAGCGAATAGAAATGTGTCAGTTTTCATTTAAAAAGAAAAAGAAAAAAAAAACAAAAAAACAGCACTGTCGCGCTACGGTTTTATTTTTCTTAGAGTCTGGCCCGGAGCGTCCGGACCCATCCGTCTCCCGCAGCAGAGATGCCAGTTAAACCCGATCTCCACTCCCGCCGGCCGATCGATAGCTAACCAAAGAGGCAGGCGAGGGAGAGAGCGAGTTTGAGAGCAGTGTCATTTTCTATGTAATGGAAAAAGTAATCGCATCTTTTCTCACTTTCTCCTTCTCTCACTTTTTTCCTCCCCCCCCCCCCTCAGACGGGGATTTGATGCGATAGCCAAGTGCAGGGTTTCGGATTTAATGCCGTTGGCATTCTTAGGAAATCACTCTGACCCAAAAGCAGCACGCGATCGCCTCCTTACTGCTTACGCCATCAGCCGGATGATGCTACGCGGTTTTATCCGAGCGCCCCGCAGAGAGGGCGTACTAAACGCATCCTGTCATCGGAATCAATTTTATTTAAAATAGCATCCGCTGGGGGTCTAATGACGGTTAAAATAATCAAACCGACTCCCTTTTGGGGCCTCTCGACTGAGATATCCGTCACCTCGCAATGTGGATATACTGCGTTAAAGGCTTACTTAAGCAAAGAAGCGACAAATTCAATTACGTCTACGAAGTGCACCCCCCCCCACACCCCCCACCACCCCCACCCACCACCACCTCGCTCCCCCAAGCACTCGTCGCCGGTGTTTTCCCTCAGATTAAGCCTTAATCTCTTTCAAAGGCCGTATCAATAATATGACATTTTCCATCACAATAGAAATGAATAAATGCCAGTCAAACCTTTCTTCATTATTCCCCAGCATTCCCTCTTTGCAGTGCGAGTCGCTTTTGATAGCTCGTCCCTCTCTGTCATCCCGAACGCAGGAGGCTCCAATTTGAATACAGTAACACGGGCCCCTATTTATTAAAGCTTGGATTAACATGACAGGCAGTTTTGTCTGGGGAGTCTTTAATATGGCTCAGAGAAGCGATCCGCGAGACAGTAATGGTTTCGGGATAATATACTTGAGTGATGCCGCTCGCTTGGCGCTCCAAAGCAGAACAATGGAGGAGCACGTGGGCCGTGAAAAGTAAGGTGGGATTGTGGTACTGTATGTGGCGAGCAGAGAATATGACCGAGTCTCTGTCTATCCATCCGTCTGTCTGTCTGTCTGTCTGTCTTCTGTTTGTCTAGCTGTCTGGGTAAAACAAAAGGATGCTAAGCCAACAAAGCAGACCGCATCCAAAGGGCACATTTTCTGCTCTTTTCTTTCCTCCTCTTTTTCTTTCAGAGCAGTGACAAATTTAGCCCTGAGCTTTTTCGAAACTCCAAAAAGGCGGAATTTTCAGGATTGTAAAGCTGCGTCCCGTAGCGTCTTCCCGTTTCAGTCTATTTCACAGCTGATGGCTGCTGTATGGCTTCCGCTAAAAATGCTCCTAGACAAAATGGCCCATCTGCCCTCAGACCCAAATTACACAGAGCAGGACACAATATCTCTGCGTGCTAGGTTTGGGATCGCATCGTCTTGTATTTACAGAGCCATCCATCCTGAAATGATTGCGCCAATCCTCTACTCGTCTGGACTCGGTCAGGGATTTCTCCGTAAGTGTATTCGTAATAAAACTGAAACGGACCTAATGTACACCTCTGAGGATCAGCTCTTTATTTCTGCAGGTGTGTAGAACGTGAAGGAGCCCGGTAGGCTACGAGGTCCACGATCAAACACACATCTGTTGCTGTTATCTGAGAATGGGAATTCAGGATAGGGGAATGATGGTGAAGTGGATTAGGGGGGGGGGGTCCTTCGCAAACCCCTGGATTCCAATTAGACCCGATCTCTGTTCATGGCGACATGCCAAGAGCCAAACATGCTCATACAGAATGCAGCGGGATGAAAGGAAAACAGAGTCGATTAGAGGAGGAGTCAAAAAAAAACAACAACAACAAAAAAAAAAAGACTAACCGCTAAACACTAATTCGGTGGAGACCGAGTACGGCTATTTGGATTCCTGTGGAGTTTCAGTGCAGATGTAATCATGATCTCTTTTAAACAGCACCCTCGTGGCTTTCAGAGAACATCAGTTGTAGGGACGGATAACGAAAATATCAAATCACGATTCTTGAAAACATTTAAAACAATACAGAGTGTGTTGCATGAAACAAGACTTCTGAATAAGATCGTGATATTGACATTATTGCACGAAAGTGTATTGTGACCTATGACCTCGCAAAATCAATACTGTAGTCGCAAATGCCCGAATGATTAAGAAAAGCACAGCGATGAGACAACCCTGTGTGTGTGTTGCTCAATGAGTATGTGTATAGCTCCAGTCTCAATCTGGTCGCAATCTGCGGCAAGCCGATGAACGTACATGTTTGTCATCAGTGAGGTGCTCACTACACGTATATGCGAGTTTCTCGGTCCATGCTCCGCAGAACGTCTCTCTGTCCTGCACCAGATAAGCGGGTAATTCATCAAGCCTGCCTGCCAAAGCCTGTCGTTCCTTCACAAGGATCCCGGCTGTCCCTGGCAGCACTCGGAAAAGTCACCTGCGTCCCACACATCTCCCTCAATTACCATGACGACATTAGGCCGGTCCTGGTGGATGACAAGTAAGGAGACGCGTCTCGGCCTCGTCAGTGTCGCGGCCATTTCCGAAGCGAGTTAGAAACAGAAGGGCCCAAAAAACGGGCTTCGCTGATAAGATACGGAAGGAAGATCTGTTTGTAACCACCTCAAACACATCAACGTTTCAGACCAAGTATCAGCGTGTAGATAAATTTACCAAATTCAAAGAAACAAAGAAAGACAGTAGGACAGGCTGAATGTGTAGGTGGAAGCGGTGAGGACTGAACCCTGACGTGGTGGCTCAGTAGAGGCCGAACATGCTGAAGTTTTGCGTGGCACAAGCAATCGGGAAACGCCGAACTCTGCATCTCAGCAGGAGGCCTGTGACTGCAGTGCCAACTCCAGGAGACCCGACCCGGTGGGGAGTCCAGCATGCACACCAAGAGCGCTGCCAATCATTTGTGCTGTGGTTCCTCACTTGAGAAGCAATCACACGCCCTCTTAGCCAAGAGCTAGTGGGCTGCTAACATCTGGCCTGTGGCGGCAAATAGGAGAACGAACAGGACCTCAAACTGACAAAAAAAAAAAAAAACCTCTGCGTCTCACATGCAGGAATAGGGAAAATCAGTCCCGGGTGACCAAAAGGGCAAATATACAAGTCATTGACATTTGCTAGAAATAACGGACCATTCATTCATGGCCGCGTTGATGGTGGTCCATTTGCAGCGAGCGATTTTCAAGCCTCTCCATTAGGATTGTAACGGGGAGAAACTGCCCTTGGCATTGCCCCGTGGCAATCGAGCCTCAAATTGAGGCTCGGCTGGATAGCTTCGGCATCATTCGGTCACAGCACACTGGGTCACGGGAAAAATAAATAAATAAATAAATAAATAAATAAAAAATGCCTCTATGGAGAATAGCACATCGTTCCGTCGCTGTCGTTCGCGTACGCTGCCGTCTCGGGAGGCAGCCAGACGAGCTCGTGACACCCCGCGAACAGCGCAGAATCAGCGCGGCAGCCTGTCTCGCTGTAAATCACCCCGCCCCTCCCCTACCTCTCGGCTCCCAGACACAAACTGCCGACAGGCGCGTTTAGCATTGTCTCCGAGCTCGATTAATGAGATGTTCGACTAATAACTGCTGATCTGTTTCCACCTGACAAGCTGTACACTTGAAAGGTAACTCTTTTCCCTCTCGCAGTCTTTACCTCTCATTGAAATTATACAGGGCGCTTGCTGCTGAAACACATCCGCAGCGGTTTCCCGGGGGCCGCTACGGTGCGACTGGGGCGAGATTCAGTGTGATTCGGTGTGATTCAGCTCATGGAAGGACGAGTTTTATTTGCTCGAGACAGACTGTAGAAGGCTGGGATGTAGAGGACAGACTAAGTCTCGGTTTAATCCAGCAGTTTGGGATTGGGAACCTCATGGTTGCCGTGACTCATAGGACACTGGCGGAGACGTGGCTGTTCGGTCTTGTCCAGTCCTTTCTCTATTTGTCAGAAGAGGTGATTACCTGCCAGTGCCTCAGTGGAGGAAGATAACCTCGACACAGACGGGCTCCTCCCTGAGGCAGCAGGCAACACTTGTATACGCAACTGTACCCGTGTGCAAGCCGCTCACATGGCATGCAGCGTTGGCCTTCCCATGGACACATTCTACACATCCTCTCTTAATCAAGCAGCATTCACTGACTCACCAACGGTGACGTCAAAACCTCAACTCCACATAGAAAACAAGCAAGCAGAAGAAAAAAAAAGAAGAAGAAGAAGAAGAAGAAGAAGAAGAAGAAGAATGCGTACCTACAGCTAAACTTTGGGTGGGCTGTCAAAGATTTGACGAAAGTCTCTTTTCCTGGCTGATCCTTTTTCAAGTTCGAGTTTCCCCAGACGTGTATGTCTAACGTGTATTTGCTCGAACCAAAGACGAACACTTACAGCCATCAAACTTCAGTGCTGCTCGGTTGGAAGCCTCCTTTTTTATTAGTTAAAGAGAATTCCTCATTGAAATGTACATACTAGGTGTGTGTGTGTGTGTGTGTGTGTGTGGGTGTGTGTGTGGGTGTGTGTGGCAGTGACACATCTTCACATCTCGCCCACTTTCGTTACTCTCTGCTTTTAGACAGCATCCTTTCGAACGGTCGGAAAAAAGCATTTTGGAGCTCCGGTACGGACAAATTAGGGACGTTAATCAGAAAGCCGGCGTGAAGAGAAAGAAAACAAAGAAACTTCACGATTAAAAAGAAAGAATTGAAGAGGAAAGTACAGTAAAGAAAATTAACGGTCATGCTGTAAGTCATTAAACAAGTGGACGGATGAAATTAAAAAGAAAATGGAAGAAAGTTTTTTTAAAAGGAAAGAAAAAAAAAAGAAAACAACAAAAGGAAAAAGAAGGAAAAGGGAAACGGAAAAAAATGAAGAATTAGGTGTTAATTGTGATGTGGCCTCCAATACCTTAGAGAACACTTTGGGAAAATCGAATGTGTGTGTGTGTGTGTGTGTGTGTGTGTGTGTGTGTGTGTGTGTGAGGCATATTAATATGAAATGGAATGGAACAGTAAAAGCTCTGGACAAAGTCTCCATGGACTTTACACATTGATATGTGTGTGTGTGTGTGTGTGTGTGTGTGTGTGTGTGTGTGTGTGTGTGTGTGTGTGTGTGTGAAGATATGGGCAGTGTGTGTAGCCTAATCCAGTGTTAACAAAGCACACCAGCAGATCCTATGACAAACATGTTACTGATGCCATTACATGAGCTGGCCAGTGGGCTTTTATTTACAAAGAGCCTCCACTGAATAGGGTTTTTAGAGAAAAGTGAGTGAGTGACTGAGTGTGTGTGTGTGTGTGTGTGTGTGTGTGTGTGTGTGTGTGTGTGTGTGTGTGTGAGCAAAAGAAAGAAAAAAAGAAAAAAGAGAGAGAGAGAGAGAGAGAGAGAGAGAGGAACGCCTTGCTGCCTCTGAGAATGTGCCTTAATTGAGTACAAACAGAACGCGTCCACTAATTAACGTTAATCAATTTACTGCAAAGAGCCATTATGACTCAAAAGCGTGAGAAACATGCGCACGCGAACGAGCTCGCTGAAAGCAGAAGGCATAATCATACTGTTTTAGTCGTAGACTGGCAAAACAAGCAGCGAGCTGGAAGAACATCAGGAAAGCTTTTACAGCCTGGTGAGGAATGTGGATGAAACCTGAGCTGTATCCATCAATCCATCAATCCATTCATCCATCAATCCATCAATCCATTCATCCATTCATCCATCAATCCATTCATCCATCAATCCATCAATCCACCCATCCATCAATCCATTCATCCATCAATCCATCAATCCATTCATCCATCAATCCATCAATCCATTCATCCATTCATCCATCAATCCATCAATCCATTCATCCATCAATCCATCAATCCATCAATCCATTCATCCATCAATCCATCAATCCACCCATCCATCAATCCATTCATCCATCAATCCATCAATCCATTCATCCATCAATCCATCAATCCATTCATCCATTCATCCATCAATCCATTCATCCATCAATCCATTCATCCATTCATCCATCAATCCATCAATCCATCAATCCATTCATCCATCAATCCATTCATCCATCATCCCATTCATCCATCAATCCATCCATCCATCAATCCATTCATCCATTCATCCATCAATCCATCAATCCATCAATCCATTCATCCATCAATCCATCAATCCATCAATCCATCAATCCATTCATCCATTCATCCATCAATCCATTCATCCATCAATCCATTCATCCATCAATCCATTCATCCATCAATCCATCAATCCATCAATCCATCCATCAATCCATCCATCAATCCATCAATCCATTCATCCATCAATCCATTCATCCATTCATCCATTCATCCATCAATCCATCAATCCATTCATCCATCCATCCATCCATCAATTCACCCATTCATCCAGTCCCTAAATTAAATATTCTCATCATCATAGTCAAATATGCTTTCGTGATGATTTTCCTTAAACCTCGGACAGATGAGAAGCTGCTTGTTAGAGTTTTGACACTTGAGTCCCGGGTCATTCGGTGAGCGGATTTTCTACAGGGAAACGACTCCAACACCAACGCTTTTCTTTTATTCCTGGTACTAACCTGGGCATTTTGGCGTGCGCTTTGAAAAGCTTGGTTTTAAACATCACCGGTAAGGTCCATCAAAAACACAAAAGTGTTTGGTCCCACCTAATTCCATGGTTTTAATTTCGTTCTACATTGTAAAACAGCTGATATTGAGACGTATATCTGCTACTTTATGCTCTGTAAAGCTTCATAACGGCTCTAATCTCAGGTGCTGGTTGAGGTTAATTGGTGATTTCTGCGGCTGGCGACTCTAAATGAACTTCTCCTCTGCAGCAGAGCTACGTTTTGGTCTCGCTTTTCCTGGGAAGGTCTTCATGAGAGCCAGTTTCATCATGGAGCTTGATGGGTTTCCAAACGTTACTCGACACAATACTGTTCTTACAAGGACTGTTCCAGAACGGCTGACCTTCTTCATGTCTTCAAATAACAACTGACTGCTGTTGTGTTATTTCATAGTTTGCGTTTTGAAATAACACGGTTTGGCTCTTGAATGCCCTAAAATAACTCACCAAACAAAACAAACAAACAAACAAAAAAAAACGCTGAATTCAAAGGCGTGTCCAAACTTTTGACTGGTACCGTATGTTAACATTTAAGATAAAATGCTCGTATGCCGTTCCTTCGGGAACATCCATCCAGTACATCTCCTAATATAACCAACACTGATGATGTTAAACGCCCAAAAAGGCGGCGAAGACGTATCTCAGACCTTAAGCGGAAGCATGAAGGCATAGTGTATATATATATATATTCTCCAATCTGTTCACGAGCTCAGCGTCAAACATCAGAAAAGAAAAGTCCCTCCAGCTGCTATTTTTAAAAAATGATTCTTCCCCTCATGACTGAAAGCTGGCACCTTGTTAAAGTGTGCTGAACAAGACAGCGGATAGAATAACGAATGCTAATCTTTCGGTGGCATACGTATGGTACTACCCCCATTCTTTAAAAAAAAAAAAAAAAAGAAATACATACAGAATAATAATAATAATAATAATAATAATAATAATAATAATAATAATAATAATCCTTTTTGTCTAATCAGCTAAATCTGATCATTTCTCCACGTGGTTTAGCGCAGACATTTACATGCCAGCTTTTTAGTCACGGAATCTGGAAAGCGGCCTTGGAAAAGCCATCTCCGCTGAGATTTTGGCTTCAGACTGAATTGTTTGCGTCTCTTTTAAGAACGGGATGCGGTTAGCATACACTGTGGGTTAGCAGACACGTCGCGGATCCAAAGGTGGCTCCACGTGACATCAATCCGAAGGTGAGAGCACCGTCGTGCAGCAATAATAACGCGTTAGCGCATGTAATTAAACTAGAGATATTAACGCGATACTCTTTTTTTTTTTTCTTATTCATATGATCAAGTTTGACCCTAATGGCTTCCCATCGCTGCAGCGCGGTTGCCTGACTGCGCGCGATAATGGCGCGTTTAACGCGGATAATAAGATGAGTGAGGAAACATCACCGGGCTGCTGAACGGCAAGTTTCATTGTAAAGAGCATCTAGATGGAAGTTTGGATAAAAACCAAGTCGTTTGCTCGAGCTACTTTTCACAAGAATAAGATTTAAACATCGCTAAGGCTTCATTCCAACATTGCACATTGGTAATGCGTGTAAATCCGAGTTTTTCAAAAAGGTGATTTTAATCTCAGCTATGACTGTGATTAACTAGATCAAAGGTTTTAATCGATTAGCAGAATTAATATAAACATATTTATCAAAGAGTAATGGCCCAGAATGGGAAAAGAAAGCAATCATCGCACTTGAAAATGTAGATCTTCCTGAAAGAGGAGGCAGACAGACTCCGCTTCCTCAGCCCTCAGACGTATGAAGATGTGTCTGATGAACAGAAGTGTGATCGCAGCGAGCTCTGCAAAATAAGCACCGTGATCCAAATCGAAGAGCCTAATAGGTTTTATAGATCAACGGCATAGATTTTTCGCCCTTCCCCTCGCTGTCTCTATCCGTTTCCTGACTTAAGTTTAATTCGGCACAATTAAATCAACCCTGGCGGACCCGGAGCTCAGTGGCGAGCACGATCGGTCATCAGTCAAATGTAGAAAAACGCTCTTCATCCGGGTGACCTTGCAGATCCACCACCAACACTATACTACCCCCCCCACCCCGCCCCCCGCCCCGCCCCCCCACACCTCTGTGAACAGGAACAGGTCCTCGTCAGACCTCCTTTCACCCCGTCGATACTCGGAGGGAGTTTTCCTGTGCTTCCCCCACGACTCGGGGATTTCAAGGTGACAGGAAAACTTTCAGCCGCGGTGAGTTTCAGAAGGTCTGATTGCCGCTGTGACTCAATTAACCCCCTGCCGGAATCCGAGAGAGATGGTGCGCCCGTCAGAAAAGCTCAGGGAGAAAACCGAAGGAAAACGCATCTTATCAACTAATTGGAAAAAAAAAAAAAAAAAGTCGTTTCTGTAATGGCGAGCAATGGGGCGTCGTGGTAAAGCTTCTGCTTAATGAAACAGCACGTGAACCGTGGTCCGGATTTGAAATTGCGCATTCTGCGCGTCTCAGGCGGTTGAGGCGGCGGTTGAGCAAAACCATATGCCATGTGTTAAATCTGCCCAGTGCCGCTCATGGATGAGGTGTCATCGAAGAAGCTGGTGTGTAGCGGACTCTGAAACCGCCAGGGCTAACAGCCAGCTCACCGCATACTGTAACCACAAACCACGGGCCATGAGTCATCGGGCTAAACGCTGTCATCATCTCGCCACTTCACACTGATTTTCAGATACTACAGCGCTCGGGCCACTTGGTTCCGCCTCTTTCGACCTCTTCTAAGAGCACTAGATGATTTGCATTTCTTTCTTCATATGTTTTTTTCAGTTTCTCCTTAAACCGCGGTGTGACACTTTTAACAGCATGGCTTCGTACACCCTATCATTCGTCCTCTCGGAGATTTGCCGAGTTATGAAAGGCCCGGGGAGTTCCGTCGGGTTTCAAAACATGCGTAACTTTATCTAGACATCCATCTCTCGTCTCGTCAAGTCTGCACCGGTCTGAAAGCTCCAGGTGAGTCTGCTCTCGTTCCCGTGAGCCACGCTGGCTGCTTGGTCAATCGTTTCAGCTGCGTTTAAACAGCACAGGATTTCCCCTTGCTTCATCCCCCACCCACTTGCCCTGTGGTGCACCGTTCACTCAGTACAGAGGAAGGAACGAAACTGTAACTGTGCATAGGTGCAAAGCTAGATGCAAGAGATTCTAGTCTTCACCTACAGCAGCAATCCCACGCACAAGCCCGGCTCAAAGCTAAAACCGAAACCAACACTCAGTGGCGTTATACCCGGGCTTGGCAATCCTTCCGCTCTAATCTTCACTTCATCCAAGAGGAGCGTTCTTGATCAGGGCTCAGTGGATCTCCTTGGGTGCTCAGACTAACCCAAGAGCACGAAAAAATATCTACATTTCATGAGTTATGGTAAACAGGCTAGAGAAGACACCGAGCTCGAAGCAGAAGCAGCCGGATGGAGCGTTGAATAATTACGTTCCCGCTCGCAGACCATTTAATGGATTGAAAGCCCGCCTGTTTGAAGAAAAGCGAGCAATAAGCAAGCATGCAGGATATAAATAGGGTAAACAGCCATGAGTGGCGGCAGGGAAAAAAAAAAATGAAAAAAAAAGAGGCAATATTCCTTCCATTCCATTCTTCTTTGCATATTGCTGGAAATTATATCCCTTAATGAATGTAAGCGTTTTTTTTTTTTTCCCCCCTTAACTACAATTGATTCACATATTTCAAAGAGGCCCAGATGGAGGCTTTGATCATCCGGGATCAGTCGCAGAACAGGAGAAGAGAGAGAGAAAAAGTGCAAGAGAATTGTAATTGTGTCAACTGTAATCTACCTAGTCATTCCGGTCTCTCTCTCTCTCTCTCTCTCTCTCTCTCTCCGTCTCATCTACAGATACCTGGCCATCGTCCTCATCACTGCTTCTGCTTGCTTTGACTCAGATCTTATAGCTTAGGAGCCGTTTTTCTTTCCAGTTTTATGGATGAAAAGATCCATAGATGCAACTAACAAGAGCGAATAGTGACCTTTAACTTAGGTTCCTGAACTATTAGTAAAATTATGAGTTCAGGGCTATTATAATAGGATGAGTCCAAGTGGAATTTTAGACCTAAACACAATTCTTTCACTTTACTGTTTTTTGTACAGTTCTGTCTTTAAAACTTCTGTTTGCATCATTAACCTTTTGCAAACTGAAGCAAATCCCGGGCCGTAGGGTTCGAGTCCCACTTTTGGGTCTGTGTTTGTGTTGATTGCACGCTTTCCCGGGGCTTGGCAGGTTTCCTCCCACACTGCACTGTGTACAAGTGTGCGCTTGTGCCCCGGGATGAACTGGACCCACGTCCCCTGGGATTGGCTTCAGGCCCCCCCGTGACCTCGTACAGAATAAGCGGAATAGAAAAAGAATGAGACAGACAGGAGGAAATGAAGCACATTTCTTCCTCTTTCTTTCTATTTCTGCCTAAAGGGAAATAATTTAAATAAATGATTGGGATTTGTCCCAACAAGCCACAGAAGATCTGCTTCAGGCCCAATCATGTTTTTTTTTTATTTTTTTATTATTACTGGCTGTTCTCGCCACCCCTATGTTTATGGGTTCCGTGCCAGTGTTCGATCCTCCGTTGTACTTTTACTTGTTCCTGCGTCCACCAGTTGGCGACCCCTGCGTCCGTCCACTTGCACTGAAACAGAAAGATTAGCTCCACGTCTGGCCGGCACAACACCGATGTGCACCGCAGGTGAAAATCCTCCCTGAGCTTCTGGGAAATCTTTACACTTCTATTAGGTTGCATTAAGATGTCTGCAAACCTGACTGAGCTCTTAACCAATATCCCAGCAAATCTCAGAGTCTAATTGCACGAGCTCGGCACCTAATACCCGACGGATTGGGCCGAAGATCCTTCTCGACCATGAAAATCGCGCGTGCCTGCTTTCTGTTCTTCTTTCTCGCAAGGCTTTAGCGATCGATGCTGCCATCTGAGCCGTGAAAACAAAGCGCCGAGATGTCGGCCTGCTCGTTCTGAACTCCAACCCCCACAATCCGTCGCTCTTCCCATGCAGACTGATGACAGAAGCGAACCGTTGCTTGTTTTGTAAGGTTCGGCGGGCCATGACCAGGATTACTCAAAAAGCGGCGTTGAGCCCAATGATGGATTCCTAATCTCCATTAGAAGGCTGCGTCTGGGCGCGGGCAGTAATTGCTTTTCCTGGTGAGGTAAGAGCATTAGGAGAATAAATACTGTGCTCCGGTTGTAGTCAGTGGCCATGCACGCCGATTAGGCCTTTTAATAAGATGAGCAATCTGGTGATAAAAATCAATTAGCCCTTCTCTTGAAAGGCGGCCTCACAAGAGGGCTGAACTGCGGTGGATTTACGTAGCACCGCACTCGCACATGCTCTAAAAGCAACTTGTGAGTCTGCAGTGGTGTAAACAGAAATGGGTCAGTAAATAACAAACCCAAGTGATTTTTCTTGGGGGGAAAAAAAAGAAAGAAAAAGAACCGACATTACTGAAAAAAAAATCCCCAAGGACAATCCGAGGTCACCTGGAAGAGAGAAAAAAAAGTGGGCACAGGTGTAACCCTGCTGCCTGGAGAGGCCTTAAACCCGGCCTCGCCCAGTCACAGCTTTGCGGCATTTTCCTCGCCTGTGTATGTGTGTGCACGCGGGTACGTGTATGTGTGCGAGACTCCGGTTCTGTCACCTCTTTTCACGCCTGCAGGAGGAGGCCGCTGAGCGTCTGCTGAGTTCCGCCTGTCCAGCTTTAACAGCAGATTGAGAAAGAATCTGCTTGATTGAAACCCCCGTGTGCATCCAATCAAACTTCGCTGCTGGACCTTCTTCATCAGAGCAGCGGGGGCAACAGAGGAGCATCATGGGAGATGACACGCTGTGCCCCGCGAGCATCCAGGCACCCGGCACAGTACTGAGACGCCAAGTTGTAGTGAATACGACATAGGCAACAGATCGATCGATGATCTTTAAAAACATTTTTCCCCCCTCAACAAATGACCCGAGGCATTTTTGGGCCGAACCAAAAACTCCAGTTACCGGTGACGGTCCTTAAAAAGCCAGCGCAGGTCACTGAGAGACCGACCCTGGCGAAAGCGCGGTGGCGAGGTGGCGGGCACGCTGAGAGAAATGGGCTCAGTGGGTGAGGAGGATAAATTAATTAGTGCAGAAGCTGAAAAAAAAAAAATAAACGTAGGGATCACGCTGAGAAAAATACATTTCCCGCCGAGATCCGTGCCCTTTATTGATCGCCACTAAACGCTCCAGCTGGCATGGCATGAAATATTCATATTTCAATTCTGACAGCTGTTTTTGGGAACTGCTCCATTATGGGACACTAAAACTCAATGAAAAACCCGAGAGCCATAAATAAACAGCGCGCTCGCTCGGGGTCATGCTGGTCCAGAGGTCCGGAAGTCCAGGTGGGGGGAGGGGTGTCCCCTTAGCAAAGACGGGAGAGATTAAAAAAAGAAAAACAAAGAGAGAGGGAAGGGAGGGAAGGATGCCTTCGCTGGACCATCTAAGTCAAACCAGATCCGGCTCCTCCTACCCAAACTACCGAAAATCCCATCGAGTGGAGACGACTGGACACAGCACGTCTCAGGATGGGTAAGTGTTTTGCTAAGTGTTTCAGTAGGAATTGGGACAGGTCCAGCTCTTGGATTCTGGTTCTGCAGTGCGGACTACCTGATGCGGCGTGCTTTTAACCTTGACACCAAGATTAAACGACACAGACTGTCGTCTAAACACTGACCTCAGACATCCAGTACTGGCGTCTAACCAGAGGAAACCCGATCCGCAAGCATGGCACAACTCACAGCTGGCTAAGAAAGAATCCATGCTCGTGCCGTGGCTGCGTGACACACGTGAGGTCACTGCCATGATGGAACAGAGACGGTGGCAGTAAATATCAGAATTAAACCCAGCAATTAAAGGCAGGGGATATTAGCATCTGCAGAACGTCGCAATTATATTTCCAACATGTCCATCAGACTTGGTAATCACTTGTCTCCAGCAGTTTAATTACGGCTCTGTGATGCCTACTTAATGTGATTAGATGTTATACCTTATTGTTTCTGGTGGAGTACGACATCGATTATGGCGCCGTCTCCGTCGTATCTCTGTCAGGACACGAGGACGGGGACTCGACTCCGAGTCTTCATGTCAGGACGCGCTCACGTTAAGCCCTCATGGTGCGGATTGAATAATCTAGAACGGCGTTCACCTTCTTTCAGAACTGTGGCCGAGGACGTGCTTTTTAATTTTTTTTTTTTGGAAAAAAGGAAAGAAAAAGAAAAACACACACTACACTTCTTTTGCATAATTGTCGCAGAAGTAGTGGATCGCTTTGATTGAGCCACAGCTTGGTAATTGTGGTGTAAACAGTCAGCTGTCACTGCGGATCTTCCTTACTTTCAGTTCAGCTTGTTTTCACCATTTTTTTTTTTTTTTCCCCCGGCGCGCAGGCATGCAGACCGTAGTGTGATTGAAATAATTACAGGGTGTGTGTTACCTGTGTTGACTCTGGGTCTCCTCCGTCACTCACACACCGTGTGTGTCTACCCATCAAGGCTTTTTCACAGCCGTTTGCTCATCAGCAGAGCCGAGAGTCTAACGCGGCTCTCCACCGGCGCTCGCCATTTCCTTGTCATTTTCGTAAAAAACTCGCGCTCCTGTTTATGCAAAAAGGTCCGCTGTTGCTTTAGCAATGATCAAATTTACCTAACAAAAAAAAAAAAAAAAAAAGACACGGGGTAGGTTCGTTTAAAGCCGAGCGAGGACACTCGGATCTCATTTTGTACAAGTACAACTTTCTACAAGTTCGTTTTTTTTTTTTTTTCCCCCAACATGTAGCAATCAGGTAGTTTGTATGCTAGCGCGCACTAACGAGGCGCTGGGTTCGGTCCAGGTAATACGAAATGTCAGAAGAGATCTCATCGGGGCAGCCGACGTGCCTCCGGCCCCTGATTTCACCGCTGTCTATTTATCTATCGATTAATAAATGTAATTGTATGGAAATCACGCTGAATAATACATATCACGCCGGAGTCGAGGGATTCTGCAGGATCACGAAGAGAAAGTTGAACAGGCTTAACGATGCGACGCGATTAAAGTTTAAAATGTGAGCCGCATGTCATTCGCGCATAGGTTATCTCGGCTCTGGAAATGTCAGCGCGAAGTCCTTGGAAATGGCCAGTGTGTCAGGCTCGGGCGTGCACGCTGCTTGTGCCTTTGCTCAGTGGGAGAGCGCCAGTCTTCCTGTTCGTTAACTTCCCTGGCAAACAGGTCGAGGTGTCCTGTTCCTGGAGGAGAGTGGTTTATTAAAGTCAGCGAGAAGGCGCTGGCAGGGCGCCATCGCTCTCTCGCTCACACACACGGCCCCGACAGCGACGTAAACTGCTCCTAAGTGTCGATTCGAGCTGGCTATTACTGACAGAACAGCACTAAATCCTGCTTTATCACTGTCCGAAGGAGTGCGAGCAGACTCGCAGACTCCCACACTCGCGCAAGCTTCGGGTCTGGAGAAAGCGTCTGGTCGAGCAGCTGGAAGATCGAGCGAGGAGGTGAAAAATAAGAACAGGCAGAAAAACAGACACTTTCTCCTACACTTGTACAAACTGAGCTTTCTCAATTTCTTTTAAGGGCCAGTGAGCTTGTGGCGCTGCCTGTCTGGACATGCCACGGGAAAAAAAAAAAAAAGCCGTTTTGAAGCCTACAGATATTACAGGAAATTAATACATGCGGCTTCCTGAAAGGTCTTTCCGGGCCGGCGGTGTGTGGGACCGAGTACGGGCCTCCTAGGATTCCGTGCTTGCTGTGGGAGAAATTTGAACCAGGTCTGAAAAAGAAATGGAAGCTGGGAAGAAGAAAAAGAAGAGGCAGATACACTCCGTCTGAAACTCCTTAATCCTTACAGACCATTAAAAACCGTATACAAGAGTCCAGCCTTTGTGGCATTCAAAAGAACTCCTTTTATGTCTTTTTCTTCCTCTTGCTTTGGAGTGTGGAAGTGTGTACTTGTGTGTGTGTGTGTGTGTGTGTGTGTGTGCGCGCATGTGTGTGTGGGCATAAAGTAAACACCGCTGTGTGACAGCGTTCGCGGCATTACAGCCGCTCAGGACAATTATGGACTGTCACTATGGTTACCCAGGAGCACGTTGGAGCGCTGGGGTATTAGTGAAGGACTTGGAGCGAGGCAGACGTACACCTTAGGAGAACTCTGACCAACCTAATAACTCGAGATGTTCATACACACGGTTTCATTTGTTTCTGGTCTGATCCGGATCACCAGGCTGCAACGGTAACCGAAAACAAAATCATTTCCTTGGGCACGCTAAAGTGGGATTATTCCATCATCGTATCATCCAAATGATTGGGAACGAAACACCCTTACGAAATGCGATCGCATTTCTTATTTGCTAACAAAATACATAGTACGCTAGTAACGAACCAGGCACCAGAAATAAATAACACCATGGTAGACGATATGGTAATGGGGAGAGCGGTCAAGTGCGACCTACAGTATATGAGCGAATGGCAAAATTCTGGAGAATCCTTTACCAAGTCTTTGGGATGCTAGACCAAGTTTACTGTCCTGGGAGACGAGCTGCTTGGGACACCAAGTTTGATTCCCGACCTCATCCAACATGATCATCATTCAGCCCGCACATCACCAACAAAACGGTGAACTACAGCTCGAAATATTCCATCACAATCGTTTCAAGTTTCACCAAGTCCTGCAGCAGGATCATTAGTACCGGTACCACATCCCTCCCATCCTGAAGACCCTCACACATCCGCGTGGCATACTTTCCCCGATTCAATTTCGCACGCCTGTTGTTCTGTTCAAACACGTCAGCTAATCCACCCTCAAACATCGTACACACTCTTAAAACTGTAATAACCCTCCACACTGCGCATCTGCTCGAGTCTCCAGCAGCATTTGTCTTGGAGAACATGGGTAATCCCTTTTAAGTGTCGCAAGCACTCCGGCGTGGAAATAAGACGCTCGCTCTTCTTCAACTGAGCCGGAAGCGAGGGAGCGGCTCTTCTGCTTGTATGGCCAGCTTGTTGGATGTTTCCACAAAAAAAAAAGAAAAAAAAAAGGAAAAAAAACAATGCAAATGTTGTTGCTACTAAAGGCTAAAGGTAAGGCTTGGTTTCATAAGACTCGATCATATGAAGATGCAAGCGTGGTATTATAATTCATTTAAATATCCATAGCCAAGATGGCTGAAATGTAGATCTATTCTGTAGTTGCTGCTTTGAACCCATTTTCTACTACAGTAAGTCTCTAACGTGCAAACATTCGAGTCCTGAACTTTCGAAGATACGAACATGTGACCCCCCCCCTCCCCCCCCCCCCCGCGCGTGGTGCAGCGCAGCAGTAACGAGCTCGCCCCATCATCCGAAGATCACAGGTTTGAATCGTGCGTGACGCTGTAGCCTCCCGCAGCCTGGGGCCTCAGGGGAGCTGATTGGCCGAGCTCTCTCATCTCAGAGGGGGGTTATGGGAGGCACTTGGCGCGCTCATGTCAATTGCAGCACTACAGCCAATCACGGGCATGAAGAAGTAGAAGAATACGTTCAATCGGTGAAGTTAGATCACGTGTCAGGCGTAAAATTGTCACTTGCGTGCAGCGACCATCCTCTGCAAGTGCAGTAGGAGCTCAGGATGTCCGGGATGTCCGGGAGCAGGCGTAAAAAAAATCTGGTGCTGCTAAGAAGATACGAACATGTGACCCCCCCCCAAACCCCCCCCCCCCATTATTAATAATTATTAAGCAATAATAATGGAGACAGATGCTGCTCGTTCTTTTAACATAAAACGGTCAACCATCGGCACGATTCTAAACAACACCGTATTGTTCTAGTATCCCAGTACTGATAAACTAACTGGACTTACCAGAACAAACAAATCGGACTTACGAACGAGCTCTCGGAATGGAACTCCTTCATATGTTGGGGGACGTGCTGTACTCTGGTCATTTGCCAATACTGATCTCACAATCTAGCTAGCTCTTCCCTACGGCACAACAGCTAGCTACCAGGCAAGCTCCAAGACAAATCAACCAGAAGATTGACTTTGGGATAGCGACGGTTAGCGACACTAGCGGATACAATCGAGCATACAAATAATGCTGCTTAAGCATGAGACGTGGAGAGTAAAAAGACTAACTCCGGTCTCCCTGTGATAGCACTCAGTGCTCCAAATAAGGCTGGGAAAAAAGAACCTGAGGAAAAAGAAGGTGTCAACACCCGCTGAGCCGCCGCCGATACGATTATTGTGTGTGGGAGCGTTCGCTTCCAGCGCCAGCACTCGCAAATAACACATAAAAGACAAACTGCAGGCACACAACTCTGTTTGTGCTTTACAGGAAGTGCCACGTATCTTCTTTTGCATATACACACACTCTTCCTTCCGTCTGAACTATGCTCATCCCAGGCCCAGCAGGAAGAGAATACAATGTCTATATGAATATATGAATAACTGAACATCACAGCAGCAAAGTCGGTGGCAGTAGCAAAGATTCCTGTGTGTGTGTGTGTGTGTGTGTGTGTGTGTGTGTGTGTGTGTGTGTGTGTGTGTGTGTGTGCGCATCCTGACACATGCCCAGATGGTGGGCGGCAGGGGTCTCCATCCCCCGCCCCGTCCCTGTGGGGGTCACCGGAGAGGCGCCATTAGACCCCGACGCCTCACTGCGGCACACGTACAGCCACACACACACACACACACAGCCACACTCACAAGCTCATGCTCAACCAGGGCCAAGCGAAGTGGGAGAAGTGACATCATCAGAGCGCAGCGGTGAGCACCCGGTGAGTGTGTGTAGGAACAGATGGCAGGAGGAGAGCAGGGCCTTCCACCTCAGGGAGCGGAGGAGGAGATCAGCACAAACGCACACACACTCGTGGGTGGGGTGGGGGGGTTATGTGCGGCGCTGCATCACAAGGTGTCAGATTTGTACGAGAGTGCTGATCAAATGATTAGTTGAAAAAACGAAGGTTAAATGTGTGTTTCTATAGATCGCATTAACCTGAATCGCACTTCGAAAAAATTCATATAATCGTAATTTGCAGTCATTTAGAATAATCACACTCGTTAGGGGGAACACAGTAAGGTTCCAGTCGCAGACTAAAATTTTCAACTTGACCTACTATGAAGATATTTCAAAATCAGACCTTGCTCTTTGGGTGGTAACCGGTTTCAGGCCTTGCATTTCAGTTAGTGAAGTGGCTTTTGCGGGATCCATGATTTATATATTTATTTTATGTTAAAATGTTTGAATTCTCAACTCAGTTTCATTAAAAGTAATAATTCATTTTAATGACCAGGAAACCAATGTGTAGCCAATGGATGGGGGGGTGGGCAAAGTTTTGGATGGCCAGTAGGGTACTCAGTCCAGTATAAGGATTATCCAGTATGGGAGGTCGTCCAGAATGGGGAGGTCATCCAGTAATGGGGGGTTGTCCAATGTCGGGGTCTTTCCAGCATGAGGAAGCAACACACCATTTTTTTTTTTGTTTTTGGCTGGGGTCATCAAGTATGGGGGAGGGTTGAGCAGTATTGTGATCATCCAGGATGGAGTTAGTCCAATATGGGGATCGTCCACAATGGGTCTCGTCGAGAATGGTGGGTCATCCAGGACGAAGTTTGTCCAGTATGGGGATTCAGTAGGTATGGAGTTTATCCAGTATGTAAGGGGATTGTCCAGGATGGGGATCACCCAGGATTGGGGCTGTCCAGTATGGGGGTCTGTCCAGTATGGGGGTCTGTCCAGTATGGGGGTCTGTCCAGTATGTACAGTGATTGTCCAGTATGGGGGTCTGTCCAGTATGGGGGTCTGTCCAGTATGGGGGTCTGTCCAGTATGGGGGTCTGTCCAGTATGGGGGTCTGTCCAGTATGCGAGTTTGTCCAGTATGCGAGTTTGTCCAGTATGTACAGTGATTGTCCAGTATGGGGGTCTGTCCAGTATGGGGGTCTGTCCAGTATGGGGGTCTGTCCAGTATGGGGGTCTGTCCAGTATGGGGGTCTGTCCAGTATGTACAGTGATTGTCCAGGATGGGGATCATCTAGGTGGCACAGAGGAAGAGGTGGTATCCGTCTAAACTGAACCTTGGCCACACTTTTTGCTAAACGTGAATTGGCTCTGATAAATATAAACACTTTCAAATCCAAAACACTTGTTTTCTCCCCCACCATGATGGAATAAAAGAGTGACAAATAGATTTGGTCAGCAGCAGTGTCTGCAGTGATCAAACAGGCGCTCAGTTTGCAGACGAAGCTCCCAATTTACCCATCAATCTACAACCCCGTCCTCAGCTATGAACGCAAGCAATGGGTAACGCCTAAAAGAATAAGGACATTAATGCAGGCAGTGGAAATGAGGTTCTACCACAGGCCTGAGCGAGTGGACCCTCAGAGAACTGTATCATGTTCTCATGTCTCATTTGCTGGAGAGCCCAAAGCTGACCCGGGACATTTATTTTACAGATGGTTTCAGAGCATCACTGGTCCCCCAAGAGGCGCTGGGGAGAGGAAAGAAAAAAAAGCTCATGGCTTTAATAAACAGCCTGAATATTATCGCATATGGGATTTTACAAGTTTACCATTAAAGAGGTCCCTGACTGATATAAGTGTGAGAAAAGCTGATCTGCTTCACACTTATCGGAGGAAGCACAACAGCACTCGCCCTCTCAGCCTGGGAGCTGCCGAGCAATATGGGGAAACACAACAACAGCACGAGAACAGAAAACGCATCGGTGAGAAAACGCTGCATAATATAACAGTCACAGAAACACTTCCATCATTTTACAGATCTTGATGTCTAATTGCTTTAAATATGGCTTATTCTTTCATCCAGTTCTTTTTTTTAAATGAACTTATTTCATTTAACAGGCTGTTGGAAATTGTTCTTGGCACAGGATCAGAAGTGAAAGGTGCCAGAATCATTATAGCGTTTGCTTTTTAATGGTGCTCATCACCAAAATAAACCTGACCTAAATTACACTTTTTTTTTTTTTTTGTCCAGTTTTTAACATCAAAGTCAGGCGTCGATTTGCGCGCGCATACACACACACACACACACACACACACACACACACACACACAGATATATAGATAATATGAATGAGATGAGAAAGACAGGCCGCATCAGCCGTGTGCGAAAGGCTTGCTGCACTTATTGACTTGTCGGTGAAAGAGCTTGATTCCGTCTGTCTTGATTCTGCCCCGGCGTATCAGCGTCACGTCGCAGACTGAAGTTTGTTATCTGCTTTAATTAAATAGATTTAGCGCCTCTGACAAGGAGAGCCGCGCTGGAAGGAAAACAGGGAGAGGCGCATCCATCGATATTTATCTGATAGAGGCGGTTCGTCCTGAGCTGCAGGGTGCACACACACACACACACACACACACACACACACACACACACACACACACACACACACACAGTCACAACCATGCAAACACACATTGTTAATGGAGTGTCATCCTTTAGGGCTCACCGAACGCTGTTTGGGATGCTGCACGACATTTAAAATCTGAGGATTGTTGCTACATTGATGAACAAGGGAGAAGTATTGCTTGTTTGTGTTTAGCGGCTCCTAGGAACCATGTGACGAATCATTTCTCAAAGAAGAAGTACACCGGTACCTCGGCATACAGATTTAACAAGCATACGATACGCCGGGGACTTTGGACGTTTTATATATAACTGTAAATGTTGGTGTCTGGTGCACTGCAGTGTCTATTTTTTGCACAATACACATGAGCTACTTCTGTAATTTGCAGAAATTCGTACCTCGGATGTTCTTAAATCAATCAAAACGTTTAGAAAAAAAACATGAAAATGAAGTAAGATATGAAATAAATGGACATTAAATCTCACTCAACCTTAATTTATGATCCCGGATGCTTTAAAAACCAAACTGAAAGTGGCTCCCTTTTCTTCTTGCTACCGTGACAAAAAATATGTAACCTCGCTTCGCTTGGCTTTCCACTGACGCGAACGATTCTTGCCATATGCGCAACTTAGCCGGCGTTCAGTTCAGCTCTGTTCGTCTGCGCGGAGGCTGAACATTTTTTTTTTTTTAAGTTCTCAAAGCGGAGCATTCATACAGTATGCCGAGGTACCACCGTAACAGTACTGTGTCCTCATCCTCAATCGCAAATAAACGGACAATAAACCGGATTCAGGAATCTGCCACGCGTGACCAGCAGATCATCTCAGACTCTCACTGGCTGATTCTGATAACAGTTACACAGGGGCTCGCGCTACACCATTCATCACCTAGAATATCACGCGCACTAAAAAAGATCTCTAAACCCATCAGGCTGCGCGCGAGCGGGACGCGCAGTGATCCGTTGTCGAGGTCTGAGCAGGAAACGGGTTGAAGGCAACCACCCCCCCACCACGGAGCCCCCGATCTGACCCTCTGTGCCTATCCGGGGATCGCGTACAGACCATCATCTGCTGAGCTTAAACCATTCCACTTCCGCACCAGCAACACAAAACAAGTCCACGAGCGGAAATTTTAATTAGCCACTCGGAGAACGATTAGCTTCCTGCTCGTCGCTGCTTTTCTACACGCCAGGAAAAGGACGTTTTTCCCAGGCACGCTGCCAAACTCCGTCTTTTTTTTTTCTTTTTTTTCCCCTCCTCTCGAATGACGTCTGTTTAAAAAAAAAATTTTTTAAAAAGGATGGAGTATGCTGATAACTAATCTGCGGCTCATTCTGGTGGTTTTGTTAGCGCGTGTGCTGAATAGCGCGGGAGACTCTGGGACTTCAAAACAAGAGCGGAGAGAGAGCGAGACTGAAGAGACAGAGAAAACTCCAACCCTGACAACCCTACGGCATTGTCCCTCATTCTCTCGTCTCTCCAAAACCAATCTGTTCCCGGAGACAATGGCGTCATGTCGGCGAGAAACGCCACGATTCGGCTTCTCTTCTCTCTCTCTCTTTTTCAGCATTCAGAAGCTTTAATGAAACTGGAATGCGTTCAGGCTTCTAATGAATGGCTTCGTTTTAGTGCTGCGACTCGTCTCTCTCTCACTCTCTCTCTCACTCTCTCTCTCACTCTCTCTCACTCTCACTCTCACTCTCACTCTCTCACTGGAGCTCGTTGAATTCTGCTTTTTAACCAGTTTGCGCAAGTTTGTGTGTGTGTGTGTGTGTGTGTGTGTGTGTGTGTGTGTGTGTATTGAATGTCGTCGGTGTACTAAAGCGTACCGCTGTCCTCGCTGAGTTCATATTAAACTCGTTGATCATCGCTGCCTTTTAAACTAATAATCGATGCAAAAACTCGGCGCTGCGCGGAAAAGAAAAGAACAAACCAGTCGTTAATAAGCCGCTTTTCCTCCGCGTGTGTGTTTGTGATGTTAAGTAAAGTGTGACCCATAAACTTGTCTTAAAAGGTGTGTGTGTGTGTGTGTGTGTGTGTGTGTGTGTGTGTGTGTGTGTGTGTGTGGTGCAGCTCAACATGCTGATTGATATTCCTGAATATGTTCACTGCTAATGAATCCCAACTGAGTGTTTGGAAGTGTGTGTGTGCGTGTGTGTGTGTGTGTGTGTGTGTGTGTGTGTGTGTGTGTGTGTGTGTGCTTGCTGGGTTTGTGTGTGTGTGTCAGAGAGAGAGAGAGATGGAGAAAGAGATAGAAAACCCAAACTGAGCTGTTACTCATGTCCAGAATGGAGAAATGAAGAGGGATACTTTATGGTGTGTGTGTGTGTGTGTGTGTGTGTGTGTGTGTGTGTGTGTGTGTGTGATGTCCATCAGTTAAAGCATGACCGTTTTTATTTTTCTCCCCCTGATCACGTTTTATTCACTAACTCGAACATACACACACACACACACACACACACACACACACAAGATGATGACGAACCACGATACGATGAAACCCAAAGTTGAGAAGCTCGTTCATTCTCTGACCTCAAGAATTCCTGCCACTTATCATGTTGCCGTGGCAACGATCCTGGCATGAAGACTAATGACCCGAGTGCAAGGAGACTGTGTGTGTCTGTGAGCGAGTGTGTGTGTGTGCGCGCACGTGTGTTGGCACACAGAAACAGCTGGGTTTCTCGCTCTCTCATTTACACCTAAATATGCTCAGGGTGAGGGCATTGGTGTCAAACCCTTCACATACGTGCCACACACACACACACACACACACACACACACACACACACACACACACACACACACACACACACACACACACACCATATCACCGCTAAGCACAAACAATCCGAGCTGCGTTTACATTATTTCCTACGGAAAAATGCGATTCACAATAATAAAATCCCTCTTTTTAATTTATCCGAAGTTCTCGAGTTCGATTCCCGGGTGATGATGTAACCTGTCGCAGCCGGAGGTCTAGAGAGAGCTGATTGGCCGAGCTCTCCCAGAGGAGAGGGATGAGAGTGTGTTACTCCGCCCCCAACGCTGTGTGAGCAAACAGTTCGAAAAGAGGCGGTCAGTGACGTCACGTGGTTCGGAGGAAACACCTGATAGTCTTCGGCCCTCGAACCTGAGTGGTAGAAGTAGCCTTAATGAGGAAGCGCCCCCTAGTGGCGGGGAGGAATTGGACATGCAAAAATTAGGGAGAAAAAAATATCTATTAAAAAAATTTTAAAATTCATTCATATGTCGAGGTACCACTGTTTATAATACTGTGATAGAATCACAACACAGATCGAATCAGCATCCAGACATCATGATAATATCGTATCGGCTGGCCCTCTGTGATTTCCCTCCCTACCGTCTCGTGTACGTCCTGAGCCGCCGATCTCTCCATCTTTTTCTCCACACGTTTATACATCTCTGAACTAGGGGATGGATTTTCAGGATTTAGACTCAATCCCTGACTCACACTAAAGATGAACACCTTCTGAATTGTACCGAGACGTCTGTCTGACATGCAGCCGGTGGCATCGATTATAACCAGAGCGTCTGTCTATTAGTGTGAAAAAGCGTTAAGCATTGTGCACTACAAGCTGTTTTGATATTATCCTTCGCAACTTTCGCTCGGGCTGAATGAAACGAGACCTTGAGGCTGACACCACTGCGTTAGCAGATAAATACATCTCGGGAAAAGATTTCTTCCAGAAACATCAGCATTAACGTCACGAGCCGATGACACGCTGCGAGAAAGAAAAAAAAACGCAAAGTCGAATATCCGCGCTCCGGCTGCGGAGACTTTTTATTAACGGTGTAGTAGTATTTAGAGACAGCACTAGATTCATGTCCTTTGACAGCGTGCTTCTGTATCCGTCTCTCTCTACATCACCCGCATGCTCCTCTCAGGCAGTGAAGGGGGCGTGGCCTGTGTGTCCGTCATTCCCGCCTTCGACTCCAACGAACATGATAAAAACAATCCTGAACTTCAGTCCTGTGCTTTCTGATCAGTAAAGCATTTCAGTTCCAACTTTATAAGGGAAGGGAATCACCATGGATCACCCGATACGATATTATCGCAATACCAAGGAGCCGATTCCATCTGTATCGCGATTCAATACAATTTTATGATTTTTTTTTTTTTTTTGAGATTTCATATTAAATCTAAACAAACTTCAAAAATAATCCTACCACAAAGGAGCCCATGCCGCCTGATAATGTGTGAATAAATTAGAGCACCACCTGTAGGATTATTGAGGAACTGCAACACTACCACCTGTAATACAAGCATATAAATAAATAAATAAATAAATAAAGATTTCCAACCTACAGATGTGGATTGCGTCACATTTCCGGCCCAAATGAGAATGAGGAGAATTATTCAAACGCATGCACGGTACACGTATACGCTCAAACCCTGCTTCAGAGGCGCTTTCTATTACACGTGGCCACACGGTGACATCCCGCGGTGTGTGTTTGCGCCGTAAATGGTGGATTGTACTGGGTCTTTCCCATCAAAGCAGGCAGCAATTAGGGCGAGTCTGGCAGCTGGGGCTGAACCCGGCACTGCAGCGCGAGCCCGAGACGTAGCTCCCCCCAGGAGGCCTTCCAATTATCCCAGCCGTGCTCGCCGACACACACACACACACACACACACAGTTACTCCAGGCTCCCACCATGACCTCATCACAGACCCTAATTTGAGCTGATCTGAGTAGAGGCCTTTAGCTACATAGTGAGTGGACAACATTCAGTCAACACGAGTGTACAGCTACACACTCCTGGCTCACAGCACAGCAGCAGCTCCGACAGCTGTCTCAGCCGTAATGTTTATATTAACATTGTTTCTATAGCAACAACCCATTCACACGTCGCACGCTTCGACAACATATATAAATACATTTGATTATTTTACAAGAAAAGACACACCGACGTGATGACAAATGGGTCAGGAGATGATGAGCAGGTAACACTTATGGAAGGAGTCTCCAGTATCAGTGCTCTGTAACACCAGCTACACGGGTCACATGGACGATATTTCTTCAATACGAGAGAAATCATCAGCTTAGAAAGCTGTTCGCGGTGAAGACTTCAATCGGAGACAGAGAAAGAAGACTTTTTGAAAAGAACTTTGAGGTTCGGTTCTACTTGAATTCAGTCACCTGTGATTGGTTAGACGCTGTACTACATGCTGAATGGCGAGCCAATCAGAGCTCTTTCCTCAGCCAGAGACACAGTAGATGAAAGTAGGAGAGAGTAGTTCTCAACAAGGGTAAAACATTTTCCCCGATTTTCTCCCTAATTTAATCGTGTCCAATTCCTCCCAGTCACTAGGGGGCTCCAACGTTAAGCTACTACCCCGTGATTAATGTGGGAGCGCCAAGTACCTCTCATCCCCCCCCTCTGAGAGAGCTCGGCCAATCAGCTCTGTCTAGACCTCCGGCTGCGAGAGGTTACGGCATCACCCGGGAATCGAACTCGCGATCTCCGGATGATAGGCCGAGCGCTTTACCACAGCGCACATACTTATATAATTCTGTCCCGAGAGAAACGATCAGATGAAGTGTTTACGGAAAAGATTATCAGATGTCAAACCCGGTCAGACTGTTCTTCTTCACTGTTAGACGAAAACAATCCACTTTTGTATGGTAACAGCCTGGATCATTTCCCTACAACAGAATCCCACATTGTGTGTTATTATTCCTAACTCATTACAGAATGACATAATCCCTGTAGAGTCTCCAGACCTACACGACGTTCCACACAGAGTGGATCGATCTAAAAATCCACAGAAGCAGCCAGTCAGGCTGACGTCCCCGCCTCTTTCTCTCCCGCCTTTGAGTCTCCGTGCGCGTTCGGTTCCCATGGACATCGCTTTCAACAGGGTCTGAATCAGATTAACCCTCGTGACCGTCAGCTCAGCCCTGTCTGCAGATCGGTTCAGACTGAAAGAGATCGCTCGCGAGGAAATGCACAGTTCCGATAAGGATTTGATGGGAAACAGGAGCGGTGTCGCGATACAGTATACCGTGGATCCACCAGGTCCTGGCGGAACACACCTTTACTACTGAGGCGAACAAATACCAAACGTACGGTTAGAAAAAGCATGCCAAAGATTATGACACCACTGTGTCTCCGTCGAGGAGAGGCCGTACACTGAAAGACATTGACTGGAGGGGAAAAAACAAAAAAGGATTAGTCAGAGAAGCCACTAAGAGAGTTCAGATGTCAGACGACAATCAGAGGGAGGAAACGAGAGGCGAGTCGTAGCAGTTACCGGAAAATGATGAGACCAGAACTGAAATTTATGGCCGTAGTACAAAGAGCTACATTGGGCAGAAGTCAACAGAGCTCGACTAGCAAATTTAGTAGCGCCGTGAATCACAGGAAGACCTTCGATTCAACTGGAGTGACTCAATGCTATAGTGCTATACTGCTTTATCCTGTATACAGGGTCTTGAACCTGGGAATTGAACCCGGACAGTGGGACGACAATGCTACCCACTAAGCCACCGCGCAGCCCAACTGGATTCAATTTTAACCGATTTGAATTAAAAATTCCGTACAGGTTTTGAAGCATTAAAAACTATTTTAAAAGTATTTAAAAAACCGTCACTTATTGTTTGCAAGTGATGTCTTGAACAAAGCAATAATCTTTTTCTTTTTGTTTTTTTAACCTGACAGTCGTGTAGGTGGCAGTAATGCGCCAACAACCTATAAACTCGAAAAGAAGAAAGCGCAATACTCTTGTAAAATGCGAGTACAGTGGAACCTCGGATTGCGAGTAATGTGGTTTATGAGTGTTCCGCAAACCAAGCAAAGATTTTTAATACATTTTTATTCGGAAACCGAGCAAGTATTAGTTTACGAGCGCTGAGTATCATGTGTGACAATTATTTTGACACCAAGTGTCACTCTCTCACCTTACCCTAGCCCACCTCCCCCCCCACACACACACACACTGCACGCACCAATGGAAACACTTGACATCTGTCAGGATTTATTTGTACTTTTTTTGTAAGGTAAA
The DNA here is from genome assembly GCA_013621035.1 of Clarias magur. Taxonomy (NCBI): domain Eukaryota; kingdom Metazoa; phylum Chordata; class Actinopteri; order Siluriformes; family Clariidae; genus Clarias; species Clarias magur. Next base: position 1,456,428 of record QNUK01000091.1, on the reverse strand, counting down.
GTGCAGATTAAATTGTTTTATTTTCATTTTATATATTGTACTAATTATTTTTATGTATTTATTTTTTGGGGCTGTGGAACGAATTATTTGAGTTTTCATTATTTCTTATGGGAAATGGTGATTTGGTTTACGAGTGTGTTGGAATACGAGCCCACTTCCGTAACGAATTATGCTCGCAATCCAAGGTTCCACTGTATTTGCAAAATTGTAAATTTACCTCCTAAAATAATATTTCAAAAAAGTGAAATCAATTTCTGAATTGAAAACTGACCTGTCAATTCATTGGAGGAGTCGGGGGTAGATCAGTGCTTAAGGCGTTGGACAGCTGAATTAGAAGGTTCCAGTTTTAAACCCCAAGTTGCCACTGTTGGGCCGTTGAGCAAAACCCTTAATATCTCACCTGATCAGGTGTACAATGAGATAAAAAATGTATGTTGCTCTGGATAAGCCGTCTGCCAAATACTCTGATGTAAAATGCACATGAATTAAACTCGCCACATGTCAGGAGACGGGATTAAGAGCAAGAGGATCGATGAGAGGTTTTAGATAAACAGTAGATCCAGACTTGGTTCGATATACACTTACAAAAACATGAGTATATGCAACAAATGGAAGTAAATGTTTTACCATTTAACAGTTTGTAAATGTACCTCTTGAATAATATTTTTTTTAAAAACAAGAATCGATTCTGAATCAAAAACTGACTCGTCGATTCAATGAATCGATTCCCACAGTGAAGCCTGGTGGTGGCAGGATCGCGTTTAGAGTCTCGGCCTTCTCTGTACCTGCTCACTGAATTTTGGTCAGCTGCTCTCTTTATACTCAGAATTCAACAACAGATTTAAAAAAAACAAAAACAAAAACAAACAAACAAAAAAAAAACAAATGGATAAATAAATCGAAATGCGTCTTCATTGCTTTGGTCTGTGATTCTTCTTTCGAGTCTGTGACGTGTAACGACAAGATCTCATCTCGGGCTCTCGGTAATGCCTGTGTCGAGTCAAGAACCCAATTAACTCCATTTCAGCGTCAGTGTGTAAGAATACACAACGTAGATCAATAATAATAATAAATCAACACTTTGAACAAATCTAACAGTTGTACAAAGTGAACAACAGAAACAGACAGAAAAGGAATTTTGCATTAGAACAAAGACAAGGTTGAATGCGATACTACTGACAATCTGTCAGGTGTGTGTGTGTGTGTGTGTGTGTGTGTGTGTGTGTGCGCGAGAGAGAGACTGGCAAGGGAGTCATGAAGAGGCACAGAGGTCAGCTTGGTTAATGAAGTGGTCTGTTCAAGCTAATGGAAATTAGCGCCTCGCTACAGCAACCTGCCGCCCAAACCAACACACACACACACACACACACACACACACTATATAGACAGTGTCGACAGGAACCACACAACTTAGAAACACGCAGCATCCCAGGAGATGGGATTAAGAGCAAGAGGATCAATACCAGGTTTTAGAACCTCCATCACCGATATAGATCCAGACTAGGCTTTGGTGTTGGAGGATATGTGTGTGCGCGCGCGTGTGTGTGTGTGCACGTACACGTGTTGCGCTGACTCCACTGAGTCACAGAGAACGCTGAAAGGTTAGCCATGACGCTGCTGTGTGTCCCTCTCCCCAGGGGTTCCATTAAAAAGCTTGTTGATTGGTTATGGAACGGTTTCCGTGGCACCAGAGCAGAATTAAAACTGCTGTGAGCCAGAACGTTGCCTGGCGCTCGTGTGTGTGTGTGTGTGTGTGTGTGTGTGTGTGTGTGTGTGTGTGTGTGTTACTAAATGCAAGGAGAGAAGAGAACAGATGTGACAGATGGACAGAATATAGACTTCAGTCGCCTTTGACGGATACGAAAATATTAGGCCAATAGGGGCCTTTGTGGGATGGAATGAGAGAATGTGTGTGTGTGTGTGTGTGTTTGCGCAAAAAGTAGCACCCACACATCGTCCTACCCTTGTGAGGACCTGCCAGTGTCAGAACGATTCCTGTCGCTGATTAATCATGAAATGGCCCACGTCTCCTGATGGCGCGTTCTGATTGGTTTAGGGACTGAATAACAAATCAGCTGACTGGACAAAAAAAAAGCCTCGTTTAAAATCTGTGGCCTTGAAGGTGACCATACAGCTACCATTTATTTTAATAGAGTGTTATGAGGAAACAAACAAACAAAAAAAAATCTTAAATCATACGGAATTCATCGGACAGCGCTCGTGATCTCACGCGGTTAGCACCTTAGCCTTTTTGACGACGACGTCATGATGTCGCTGTTCATTTACTATTTTGACATTTATAAAAAAAAAAAAAAAACTATCAAGTTTCTTTTACGTGGCAATTCATGCAGCAGCATGTTTTTTTTTATAAATTCTTTTTATTTGTATACAGTATGTTTGCATTAGTGGCAGTAACATGGCGCTGTTCCTCTATGCGCCTACAGGTGGCGCATCGTAAACTAATTCACACATTGGCAGGTGGCACAGCATCCTGTGTGATTTATAACAAATCAGAAAATTGTGATACAATACAAACTGAATCGTCAACTGAATATTATGATACTGATCGTATCGAGTGAATCGATGTTTCCTCCGAGAGTCACTAACGTAGAGAACACGAGAGCCTGTCAGATACACGTCACGCTGATCACATGGGATCCGAGCAGATCCGGGCACCATCGCTCACACTCGCGGTGTCTTACTAAAGGTCAAGTCGAGGCAAGAGATGCAGCTGAGCGTTCTCTCTCTCTCTCTCTCTCTCACACACACACACACACACACACACACACACACACACGTCCGGCCCTGCCCACTGGCTTTTCCAGGTCAACGATGGACTAGGGCAAAATCTGCTTCTCACTCAAATATAGGCAAAAATAAAGTCGGCCCTCACAAAGCGGCTGTCGGAGCGATTACCTCCAAGACCGAGGACACGTAGCGGAGGCCAGTACTGACCGTACCGAGTGGCCGAAAGCCTTCACACGCGCAAACCGAGAGACCGCTGATCCCAGCCTCAGAGCCGTCACACTGTTGAGCTCGTAACTCAGCGCAAACTGAGCGCTTTTGGCTAATTAATCAACGTTTCTCGTGAAGATCAGTCAGGATGACTCAAAATCCTCGGAAAGACGAGTCTGAGAATCGCGTTACTCAAGAGCTCGGACGCTGAAAGGCTCGCGGAGAATATTAGGAGAAAGCAGAGCCGCACGTCATCTACATTATGTCACGTGCACAACAACATGCGTACACAATTTTTTATTTTTTTTTTACATTTCAGCATCATGAATCGAGGTTAATGGAGAAACTGACCGTTATATACTGAGACAAAACAAATGGTCCATGGCTGATCATGTGACCACGGCCTCAAAAGCGTCACAGAGGAGACAAAATCGGGACGTTTTAAGTTTAATGCATATTTATGAAAAGAAAAAAAAAAAACATCCAAATTCGCATTAATAATGAATTCTAAATATGACAACAGAACTATTCCAAGCTATGCCTCCATATGAGTTCAATACTATATTTATGTTATCTAATTAACTGTACTAATATCTAATATATTTTATAATAATTTGCTCGGATTCAAAAGACTCTTATGTTCGTTTTGTCTTTTGGATTTAAAGAAACCATATTTGTTTTCCGTTATATTTTTCCGTAGCACTTGTTTACTTGTAAGCCTCATCCACAGACAGCGACACGTCTCCTGAGCACTGACGGGTCACGTTACTCCGCCTCCTGCCACATGACCAACCGACTCCCCCTTAGCATCGTTCCCAATTTACTCCGAGCCAGGTCCTGATCGCGGGCTCGGGAGCCGCGTAATCCTGCTGAACGAATCAACATGGCCGCTGTCAAAGAGCCGCACCGTAGGAGTGATTTTTCTGGCTCGGTTAAACACCGGGGGTTTAATTTGGCCCTGTGACAGCAGCAG
>QNUK01000091.1:542500-762500 GCA_013621035.1 Clarias magur | reverse complement strand
TTAAGGTTCTGCCTCTAGTCAATTACGTGAGGCTCAAATCTCGCTGATAACCAACACGGTGTGTAACAGCCAGCAGGTTTATAACGGTAAAATCACAGACTCAATGATCTGCGCGGGCAAACTGGAGGGCGGAGTGGACTCGTGCCAGGTCAGCATCCCATACACATCAACAACAACAACAACAACAACAACAACAAAATATTCTTTTTTTTTTAAATGTAATTTTTATAATTAAAAACTGTTTTAAACGTTCATGTGACTGTTAGCATTAATGTTGATGATGTCATTGCTTCAGGGGGACAGCGGGGGTCCCCTGGTCACGTCGCAGAATTATCTGTGGTGGCTGGTGGGAGACACTAGCTGGGGTCAGGGCTGCGCCTTCCGAAACCGGCCGGGCGTTTACGGAAACGTGACTTTGTTCCTTGACTGGATTTACACACAAATGAAAGTAAGTGCACGTTACTTGAGTAGACTCTTAACCTGAGATCATGTCGATAAATATTATATTCATAAATGTTGTCTAAAGTCCCTGTGAACCGAGATCAGACTAGACCAGAACCAGAGATAGAAACAAATCTACTCGACTTGGTCTGACTTAAAACAGACATGGATCCATTATACCAGATTTGGACCTCAAACCCAATTTTTATCGACTACTATCTGACAATATTAATTACTATTACTATTATAAATTTTCCTTCTGTCCTCCACACTTCCTGTGCCTGATTTTCTTTTTGTGCTTAAGCCCATGTTTGACATTCCTGAATCTGATCCTAAAATGCCCAAATTTCGGGATTACAGGAAATATAAGGAGAAGAAATCTAAGCTCTCGTTTTTTTTTTTTTTTTTTTTACCATTCTTTACATTTTTTTATTTAAAAACCTTGCAGCTCTGTTTACGAATGTTAAAGGTTTGTTGGGGGGTTTGTAGACTTTGTGGGCAGTTCATTCTTCATCATAATGGGTTTGCAGATTTCACTGTTTGGTGTTGACGTAGACAGCAGGACTGGAGTGCGTGTAAAAACCTCTCATACTGTAAGTGGATGGAGTAAATCCACTAAAATGGCTCAATCCAACCCTGTGCACTAACCTACTAAATAGTGCGCTCAATAAATACAAAATCTATAGATTTGGGGCAGGTGGGGGATCGATATGACTCGTGACTCTTTTGTGTGGCGATTCACGTATCTGGTTTTCAGTTTGATTGGCGGTAACCGGTGATCAGCGTCAGATATATAAACGATTCTGTACAAATGTAGTCTCAACATCATTACAGATGATTACACCAGCAGGGGCGGATCTCGAAAATGATTCATGTGGTGGCAAGGGGGTGGCATTAAAATTATGAGGGGTGGCAACACCGAAGCAAGCATCCTTGCATGGTCGTCGGATAAACAATAATAATAAAAAACTCACTTGGACATAGTGCTGGGGTGGCGAATGGGGTGGCAAGGCTTTTTCTTAGGGTGGCAACTGCCACCCCGTGCAACCCTGGTAGATCCGCCCCTGTACACCAGTATCAAAACACCACGAGCGCAAATCAGTCAAAAAGCAGAGTTTTTTTTCTGAACTATTTACACATTTTCATCCTGTGTGGAAGGAGTGAATGATTTGCTAAGTTTGTTTAGAAATAATAATTTTGACAGACGACGGCGATACGAACTGCTCAGGTAAATGTTAAACTCTTGTATTTAAAGTTAATTTGTAGTGTCTAAATGCTGCGTCTGGCTTTTAAGTCAGAAGACTCGCTTAAAAATGGAATATCGAATCAGCGTATTTATAAAATCAGGATATTTTTAGGATCGAATCTGCACAGAGGTATCGTGATAATATCGTATCAGGTGGTGACTGGTGATTCCCATAACTACTAATCACTGGAGCGAATGGCAGGTTCAAAGCTTCTGTAGTCCCAGGTATCCAAAACATGAGTCCTCTGTTCACTCTTACTGTAGCATGTGAAAATCCATAGCGGTTGTTGCCACTCTTGACTGCTTTAACAAATCATGAGGTGTTACAGTATACTGTACTGTAGCTTCTGCATACTGTAAGTAAACTGAGGAGAGTCATGTAAGTTCATAGACTGTCTGCAACGTTTTGGTTTGAGCTCGCGCACGGATTGCATTGACGTTGTGGTTGAGTTAAATCATAACTGTAACTATATTGTTAGCACATTGTACTATTGCTTAGCTCTAGGTTGTTGATCTGAGGATGTGGGTTCGAGTCCTGCCGTTGGTGGTTTGCCGCAGCAACACCAGTTGAGGGTGCAGAAAATGTACTAAATTAACTTAAGCAGTTGCGCAACCCGATTATGACTGCACATCAAAGTTCCATGCATTAATATTGATATTGATACGACTTTGTTGACGTTCAGTCTCTGAATGCCGACTTAGAACCAAACCCGCATCAAAGGTGCAGTTCTGATCCGCTGAAGAAGACGGCTTTTTGAAGGGTTTAACTTACATTTAGAAATAGGTGTAAATACCAACAGTTGTTGGGAGGTGGTGGGATGAAGTTGTAACCCCCCCCCCCCCCCAATAATTCTATCATAATGATGAGTTCAAATGACTAACTCTTTTAAAACATGATAAAATGGACCCAAAGTTAAACCCTTGCTTAGAGATCAAAAAAGCCGTGAGCTCTGGAACCCCATCGATTTACCCTTTAACATTTTCAGCTTTTCATCCACTGTAAGTTAGCCTGTATGAGTAATGGTGTCTTTTTTTGTTTGTGGTAATTTGGTTAATTATGTTTTTGTTTCAGAAATATTAATTTGACATCCGGACAAAAATGGAAGACCTCATGGACCATCATTTTAGAGCCACTTTAAGGAGGGCGCTATGAAGATATTCATCTTAATGTTATATCCTGTGGATTAGCAGTATTTCTTAATCATTTAATTTGATCTCTGTTTATTTTTGTAAGAAATGTTCAATATGTTTTGACTAAGATGTTTAGCGCTTAAAATTTTAAAACACTCTAACTATTTATTTTAACAGAAAATGTCTTTAATGAATAACCTCAAGATTTTTTCTTCGTTTTTTTTTTTTAATGCACGAAGTATTTGATACATGAAGTAAAACGTGCAAGTCTTTGTGTCATTAAGAAGATGCAAAGGCGTGTTTTTGGGACTGTTCAAATTTACTCATGCTTTATTTGCACAACTCTTGTTCTCCAAACACTACCCTGACCAAAGTGAGGTCAGAAACTGAGCGTGAGTGGCAGAGACAACGGCCATATCTCCCTCATCTCTCCATAAAGACAAAGAATATATCATAGATTATTGATCATAGTTCATATTTAATCCAAGCACAATCACAGACTTCCCTCTGCATTCCCTCTGTTCTGTACATATCACATTCTGTAAATTTATTAAAATTATTATTGTCTGTATGGATTGTTCTTGGTTTTCCTTCTTCTGAAGTGTACAGTATAGCCATTCTGAAAGCTTATCTGCTATAACGTCCTTATATATTTGATCTTGCATCCCAATTCCAGATTTTTATTTTGTTATACTCCTGAATCAGCCACCCTACCAGTTAAATTTAATTACATGCATAAATACATTTTACCAAGCACATGTTTCAATTCAGACGTGCTAAAATATTCCCATTCACCCCCCCCCCCCCCACCCCCCCTGTCACCATGTCTAATCAGTACTCATTGCGATCTCAGTTTTAAATGGCAGATGCCCAGCAGTGGAGAATACATCTGCTACCTGTTTGTGCCAATTAGCAGATGTGCGACCTCTTTAGCGGGTTAACAGATGTGGCAATTAGGGACTCATTTGGATGAATGCTTGTTTAGCACAAGGGCCCCCGCAATTACATCGCCACCAGGAAGTGGGTTTTTTCCACACTCACTTGTTCTTTAAAGTCTTCTGATCAAATGAGCAGGGAAATTATGTTGTGTTGGAAAACAGATGGCGTTTTTTATTCCTCCAGACTCTCAAATTTTACAGGGTATTGTGTTTTGCAGGTAATATCTACAACGGTCTGACATTTTATTATTGATGAAGCTCAGTTTTTATAAAAAATCACTAACAACGTGATCATAATTATTACAGGGAAACATGATCTGAAGACAATGAAATTAATTCCTGTGGTTGTTCTGCAGTGTTAATTTACAGTGTTATTGTTATCAAACCTTTCTACTGTGGTCATTCTGAAATATCAAGCAATGTTGTCAAATACCCTTACGTGGTAATGGACTATACTGGAGTTTTACTGAACTATCCTGAGATCTTAAAGAACTACTGAACTACTATTTCAGTGTGACTAAAACATACTGTATTGTTGCTAAATGCACTGCAGTGTTACTAAAATATATTGCAATGTTACTAAAATATACTGCATTCTTACTAAAATGCATTGCAGTGTCACCAAGATAGAGTATCATCTTACTTAAATGTACTCTGATGTTGCTAAAAGGCACTGCAGTGTAACTAACATATACTGCATGGATATTAACTGTATACTGCAGTGTTACTTAAATATACTGCAGTGTTACTTAAATATACTGCTGTGTTACTAAAATAAACTGCGGTGTTGCTAAAGTATACTGCAGTGTCACTAAAATATACTATGATGTTACTAAAATATACTGTCATTGCTAAAATGCAGTGCAGTGTTTCAAAACTATACTTCAGTGTTACTAAAGTATACTGCAATATTGCTAAACCATACTGTAGTGTAATTAAACCATACTGCATTGTAATTAAACCATACTGCAGTGTTAATATATACTGCTTTATTACTAAAATATAGTGTAACACTAATGAATTACACTACAGTGTTACTAAACAATACCGCAGTGTCAATAAGTATCCAACTTTATTACTACAACATGCTGCAGTGTTACTAAACCATACTGTAGTCTTACTACTGAACAGATGCAGTGTTAATAAAGTACAGCACCTTATTACTAAAATATTCTATAACATTACTAAAGTATATTGCTCAAGTGTACTGCAGTATTACTAAAATTTACCAGTTTGTTGCTAAAATATACTGTCGTGTTTCTAAAAGACACTGCGATGTTACTAGCATATACTAGCAGTACTGCATTGTTACTAACCTACACTGCACTGTTGTGAATATAATGCTGTTACTAAAATATATTGCAGTGTCACTAAAACAAACTGTATTGTTGCTAAAATGCACTGCAGTGTTACTAAACTATACTGTGGTGTTAGTAAAGTACAGTATACTGCTTTGATACTAACATACACTGCAGTGTTACTAAAATATACTGCATTGATACTAACCTACACTGCAGTGTTACTAAAATATACTGCGGTGTTACTAACATATACTGCATTGTTACTAACATATACTGCAGTGATACGAACCTACATTGCAGTTTTATTAAAATATACTGCATTGTTACTAACATATACTGCATTGATACTAACATACACTGCAGTGTTACTAAAATATACTGCAGTGTTACAAACACATACTGCATTGATACTAACAAACACTGCAGTGTTACAAAAATATACTGCAGTGTTACAAACATACTGCATTGATACTGACCTACACTGCAGTGTTACTAAAATATTCTGCGGTTTTCCAAACATATACTGCATTGATACTAACCTAGACTGCAGTGATACTAAAATATACTGCGGTGTTACTAACATATACTGCATTGATACCAACCTACACTGCAGTGTTACTAAAATTTACTGCAGTGTTACAAACATATACTGCATTGGTACTAACATACAAACCAGTGTTACTAAAATATACTGCAGTGTTACAAACATACTGCATTGATACTGACCTACACTGCAGTGTTACTAAAATATACTGCAGTGTTACAAACATATACTGCATTGATACTAACATACAATGCAGTGTTACTGAAATATACTGCAGTGTTACAAACATATACTGCATTGATACTAACATACAATGCAGTGTTACAAACATATACTGTATTGATACTAACATACAATGCAGTGTTACTGAAATATACTGCGGTGTTACATACATACTGCATTGATACTAACATACACTTCAGTGTTACTAAAATATACTGCAATGTTACTAACATATACTGCATTGATACTAACCTACACTGCAGTGTTACTAAAATACACTGCGGTGTTACAAACATATACTGCATTGATACTAACCTACATTGCAGTCTTACTAAAATATACTGTGGTGTTACAAACATATACTGCATTGACACTAACATAGAATGCAGTGTTACTGAAATAAACTGCGTTGTTACTAACATATACTGCCTTGATACTAACATACACTGCAGTGTTACTAAAATATTCTGCAGTGTTACAAAAATATATTGCATTGATACTAACATACAATGCAGTGTTACTAAAATATACTGCAGTGTTACTAAAATATACTGCAGTGTTACTAACATATACTGCATTGATACGAACCTACATTGCAATCTTACTAAAATACACTGCGGTGTTACAAACATATACTGCATTGATACTAACCTACATTGCAATCTTACTAAAATATCCTGTGGTGTTACTAACATATACTGCATTGATACTAACCTACATTGCAATCTTACTAAAATACACTGCGGTGTTACAAACATATACTGCATTGATACTAACCTGCATTGCAGTCTTACTAAAATATACTGTGGTGTTACAAACATATACTGCATTGATACTAACATAGAATGCAGTGTTACTAAAATATACTGCAGTGTTACAAACATATACTGCATTGAAACTAACCTACACCGCAGTGTTACTAAAATACACTGCGGTGTTACTAACGTATACTGCATTGTTACTAACATATACTGCATTGATACTAACCTACATTGCAGTCTTACTAAAATATACTGTGGTGTTACAAACATATACTGCATTGACACTAACATAGAATGTAGTGTTACTGAAATAAACTGCGCTGTTACTAACATATACTGCCTTGATACTAACATACACTGCAGTGTTACTAAAATATACTGCAGTGTTACTAACATATACTGCATTGATACGAACCTACATTGCAATCTTACTAAAATACACTGCGGTGTTACAAACATATACTGCATTGATACTAACCTACATTGCAATCTTACTAAAATATCCTGTGGTGTTACTAACATATACTGCATTGATACTAACCTACATTGCAGTCTTACTAAAATATACTGTGGTGTTACAAACATATACTGCATTGATACTAACATAGAATGCAGTGTTACTAAAATATACTGCAGTGTTACAAAGATATACTGCATTGAAACTAACCTACACCGCAGTGTTACTAATATATACTGCGGTGTTACTAACATATACTGCATTGATACTAACCTACACTGCAGTGTTACTAAAATACACTGCGGTGTTACAAACATATACTGCATTGATACTAACCTACATTGCAGTCTTACTAAAATATACTGCAGTGTTACAAACATATACTGCATTGATACTAACATAGAATGCAGTGTTACTAAAATATACTGCAGTGTTACAAACATATACTGCATTGATACTAACCTACACTGCAGTGTTACTAAAATACACTGCGGTGTTACAAACATATACTGCATTGATACTAACCTACATTGCAGTCTTACTAAAATATACTGTGGTGTTACAAACATATACTGCATTGACACTAACATAGAATGCAGTGTTACTGAAATAAACTGCGCTGTTACTAACATATACTGCCTTGATACTAACATACACTGCAGTGTTACTAAAATATACTGCAGTGTTACTAACATATACTGCATTGATACTAACCTACATTGCAATCTTACTAAAATATCCTGTGGTGTTACTAACATATACTGCATTGATACTAACCTACATTGCAGTCTTACTAAAATATACTGTGGTGTTACAAACATATACTGCATTGACACTAACATAGAATGCAGTGTTACTGAAATAAACTGCGCTGTTACTAACATATACTGCCTTGATACTAACATACACTGCAGTGTTACTAAAATATACTGCAGTGTTACTAACATATACTGCATTGATACTAACCTACATTGCAATCTTACTAAAATATCCTGTGGTGTTACTAACGTATACTGCATTGATACTAACCTACATTGCAGTCTTACTAAAATATACTGTGGTGTTACAAACATATACTGCATTGATACTAACATAGAATGCAGTGTTACTAAAATATACTGCAGTGTTACAAACATATACTGCATTGAAACTAACCTACACCGCAGTGTTACTAAAATACACTGCGGTATTACTAACGTATACTGCATTGTTACTAACATATACTGCATTGATACTAACCTACATTGCAGTCTTACTAAAATATACTGTGGTGTTACAAACATATACTGCATTGACACTAACATAGAATGTAGTGTTACTGAAAGAAACTGCGCTGTTACTAACATATACTGCCTTGATACTAACATACACTGCAGTGTTACTAAAATATACTGCAGTGTTACTAACATATACTGCATTGATACGAACCTACATTGCAATCTTACTAAAATACACTGCGGTGTTACAAACATATACTGCATTGATACTAACCTACATTGCAATCTTACTAAAATATCCTGTGGTGTTACTAACATATACTGCATTGATACTAACCTACATTGCAGTCTTACTAAAATATACTGTGGTGTTACAAACATATACTGCATTGATACTAACATAGAATGCAGTGTTACTAAAATATACTGCAGTGTTACAAACATATACTGCATTGAAACTAACCTACACCGCAGTGTTACTAAAATATACTGCGGTGTTACTAACATATACTGCATTGATACTCACCTACACTGCAGTGTTACTAAAATATACTGCAGTGTTACTAACATATACTGCATTGATACTAACCTACACTGCAGTGTTACTAAAATACACTGCGGTGTTACAAACATATACTGCATTGATACTAACCTACATTGCAGTCTTACTAAAATATACTGCGGTGTTACAAACATATACTGCATTGACACTAACATAGAATGCAGTGTTACTGAAATAAACTGCGCTGTTACTAACATATACTGCCTTGATACTAACATACACTGCAGTGTTACTAAAATATTCTGCAGTGTTACAAAAATATATTGCATTGATACTAACATACAATGCAGTGTTACTAAAATATACTGCAGTGTTACTAACATATACTGCATTGATACGAACCTACATTGCAATCTTACTAAAATACACTGCGGTGTTACAAACATATACTGCATTGATACTAACCTACATTGCAATCTTACTAAAATATCCTGTGGTGTTACTAACATATACTGCATTGATACTAACCTACATTGCAGTGTTACTAAAACATACTGCAGTGTTACTAACATATACTGCATTGATACTAACCTACATTGCAATCTTACTAAAATATACTGTGGTGTTACTAACATATACTGCATTGATACTAACCTACATTGCAGTCTTACTAAAATATACTGTGGTGTTACAAACATATACTGCATTGATACTAACATAGAATGCAGTGTTACTAAAATATACTGCAGTGTTACAAACATGTACTGCATTGAAACTAACCTACACCGCAGTGTTACTAAAATATACTGCGGTGTTACTAACATATACTGCATTGATACTCACCTACACTGCAGTGGTACTAAAATATATTGCGGCGTTACTAACATATACTGCATTGATTCTAACCTACACTGCAGTGTTGCTAAAATATACTGCAGTGTTACAAACATATACTGCATTGATTCTAACCTACACTGCAGTGTTGCTAAAATATACTGACGTCTTGCTAAGATGCACCGCAGTGTTACTAAAGTATACTACAGTATCACTAAAATATACTATGGTGTTCCTAAAATATACTGAATTCTAAACTATACTGCAGTATTACTAAAGGATACTGCAATACTGCTAAACCATACTGCAGTGTTATTAATCTGTACTGCAGTGTTAAAGTATAATGCCTTATTACTAAAATATACTGTAACACTAATAACATATACTGCTTCATTAATAAAATACACTGCAATGTTACTAAAGTATACTCCAGTGTTACAAAACCATACTGCAATGTTACTGAAATATACTGCAGTGTTAATAAAGTATACCATTTTATTATAAAATATACTATAATGTTACTAAAGTATACTGCTACACTATACTGCAGTGTTACTAAACTACTGTATACCACGGTTTCACTAAACTATGTTGCAATGTGAAGTATACTGTGGGGTTAGTAAAGCATACTCTGTTGCGATCTAGTCCTGTACTATAACTAAAATATTCTGCAGTGGTAGTGAAATATTACAAAGCTACAGTACTCCTAAAATATCCTGAGTTCTTATTGAAATATGCTGCATTGCTAGTAAAATTGCTATAATCAGTCATGTTTTCTTTCTAACTGCAAGAAAATAATTTAAATAGCGCATAATGTAAGGGACTTCCGGAGTGCCTCATGCTCATTGAAGATAAGTGAGTTTTATTCTGGTTTGACGACCAAGTCGAGCTCTTGAACAGGTCTGAGAGTTTAATGGCACTTATAGGATTGTCTGTGCTCATCTTTCACAAACACTTTGTGTGTACATGGATCAAACCGCATGCGTGTCGTTCGGTGTGAGAGAGCGATCAAACATGCATCTCAGCAGCCAATGAGGACAGAGAGCTTGTTACTGGGCAGTTATGAGTCTCTCTCTCTCTCTCTCTCTCTCTCTCTCTGCGCATTCTTGAGGTCGATGTCATACGTCAGGGCTCATAGATTGCAAGAACAGCTAGACTCCTGTGCTGAATATCTGTGTGTGTGTGTGTGTGTGTGTGTGTGAAGTTTGTAGGTCAGCTAATGCTAAGCTCAGCAATCTGGATTCAGTCCCAGTCTATGTGGTGAGGATGGCTTAATGCACTGTACTAAGTACAAGAACTCATATAAAGCCAATTGTGTCACTTCCTCTTTCTCCTCATACTCTTGCAGATGTTGCAGATGTTTCAACCAACATCACTTACAGGTGACAGAATCCTGGCTAAGTACAGAAGGACACACAACCTTTATTGTTCAGTGCTTAGAGTTTATAATCTGGCACAACTACAGGGAATAAAAAAAAAATCACTGACCGTAAAAAACATGTGAAAGTGAAACTTTTATTCAACTTTTATAATCAAAAACAATTTGATTTGTTAGCGTGACAGTTACTGCCAGGTGGTACACATATATCTTTATGTACGTATAATCTTCTCTATAATATTCTCATAATAAAAAAAGTTGTTTTCAAGAAAGTTTGTACATTTCAAATATAAATATCATACAAATATATCACAAAAAAGAATAAATAAATAAATCCTTCTATTTATGCACTATATAGAGTCAAGATTTAATATTAACATGGAATAATTGTAAACTAAACAATGCAACTGATATAACAAATAGAATTAAAGCCCGCCCCCAAAACCACAAATAAACATTATCTGAATAGTTTAGTGGAATGAATGTAATGTACAGGGTTTCGTGTGTATTATATCACAGAGAAGTGACGGTTCTGTATTTGGGTCAAACGGGATCCCTCAGGCCGCAGCTAAACACGTCCTCTTCAAAAGTGATTGATGCGGCATCTGATTGAAAACGAAGTCTTTCTGCGGCTCTGTGCTGCGGACAAACCCACCCGAGTCGTGCATTCCATCCTGCCCTGTCACTGTTCTCATGGTTTTCCCTCTTAAAAAGAAATCATCATTAGCAGATTAGTAAGGAATTAACAATACTGTATGAAAAAAAAATTGCTTCTGTGTTTGCTCCTTATATCACGTCATTCGGCAATGACAACCACCATAGTAGTGTGTGTCGTTTATTTATTTATTTATATTTAAATTTTGAACAAGTCATCAACAATATAATAATAATAATAATAATAATAATAATAATAATAATAAAATAAAATAACTTAGATGACCAGATGTCCCTTGTCATCTGGATTAATAGTAATGATTTTTGTTATTAATAAGATTATTTTTGTTGTTCCATTTATGTTAATGTTTTATAAAATATTATCAAATATATTATCAAATTTAATAATGTTAATATATATTATATTATACAGTTGGTAAGGGGATTTTTAATTTACTTTAATTTTTCAATGTGGGTGGGGTGGGGGGGGGGGGGTCATTTGTTCAATTTAGTATATGATTAAACGTTCCAGTGCTGTTATGCTCAGTTATCACCACTTGTGTAATGCCTCTCATCTAATCCAGTCAGATTCGAGAATATGTCATATAATAGAATGTTACATTTATTTTGTCAGGTTACATTTAAAATGTATATTTGATATTTGTGTGAAGGCAGGTAAACAAATATTCTTAAAAAAAAAAAAAATTTAAACTGTTAAAATCTTCATTTTAGTCTACAGTAGTTTTAAAATCATGTTTTCATGCTCATGAGATTGTGTTAAATTTGACCCAGTTCTAAATGCTTTGCACAATCCCTGGACTCCACCCAGGTCTCTCGATTCACACTGTCTTGATATAGAAAAACAGAATTACCAAAACGTCCTTAAGCAGATAATGCTCGTCTAAGACGTGCGGCATCTGTTAGAGTTTACCAGCAATATGGGATACGCTGAAATTACAGCTTTCCGGAATGAACTTGACAATCTTGTGGATTAAGACCCAATGAAGCGTGAGATCATGGTTGACCTGAAAATCCCATCGCCTGCTTGTGTTTTTGTCCAGTTTTGCTTTTTTTTTATGAAGATTTAGTTTTAATTTAAAAAAGAAAAAGGCAGTTGGCGATGCTGTATTGGTATATCATCCATTTTATAGGTAAAAAATTCAGTGTGCTATCAAATTATTGGCACCCTTATGATTACTAATTGATACTGTGAATACTACTGTATAATAGCAGCTGGAAGTTGTGTCTTTGAGTTGCCTTCTAAGCATTAGCTTTCCTAACACCCTAAAACTGATTGAGCTTTAGACTAAGTAAACTAAGTAAATTTTTAATTAATGTGTCACGGCTACCGGAGGTGGACCAGAAGACTTAGCAGTTAGCCCTTGTAGCGTGGACGGTAAACCCAAACTCGGAAATAGCGTTGTTGGCTTGACTCCATAGCCGTCGACACCTTCGGACCAACTGTTGGGCCGACGGTACATCAACCTCCGGTTCTTGGTGTTCGAACATCGGAGGCTGGAAACCGCGGAATATCTGAAATGGAATTAGGTTGGTGGCAGAGGAGACGTGGAGATTATGTAAAAGTTCTGCCCAAATGAGATAGCGGGCCCAGGAGCTCTGACGATCGGGGATGAAGCACCTCAGGTAGCGCTCCAGTTATTGGTTGGTCCGTTCCGTCTGACCGTTAGTCTGAGGATGGTATCCGGATGACAGACTGCAGGTGGAATTGATCAGACGGCAGAAGGCCTTCCAGAACCGTACCGTGTACTGGGGCCCCCTGTCCGAGACGATGTCCTTGGGGAACCCATGCAGGTGGACTACGTGTTCTAAAATCAGTTCGGCGGTCCTTTTTGCTGACGGGAGTTCGGGGAGGGCCATCAGATGCACGGCTTTGGAGAATCGATCCACAATGGTCAGAATGGTGTTTTTTCCCTCGGCGACGAGCAGGCACGTGATGAAGTCGAGGGCAATATGCGTCCAGGGCCGACGAGGGACGGGGACTGGCTGGAGCTCCCCCGCAGTTGGCTGGTTGGTGTCCTTTGCCCTGGCGCACAGTGGGCACGCCTGGACACCTCTTTGATGTTCCTGGTCATGGTGGGCTATCAAAAGGCGAGCTGTATGAACTTTTGGGTGTGCCCCATGCCCGGGTGGCCGGAGAAGGGAGTGGGAGTGGAGGACTTTGGTTCTTAGGGCATGGGGTACGTAGAGTCATCCAGGTGGCACACCTGCCGGTTCGGTCTCCGTGGCCTGTGCCTGGCGGATCCTCGTCTCCATATCCCAACAGAGTGGTGCAATGATTTTTGATGGTGGGAGAACAGGCATTGGGTCCGTCCAGGGGGTCGTCTTCCTCATGTTGTCGGGAGAGGGCGTCGCCTTGGTGTTTTTTGACCCCGGGCGCCTGCCTTGGATTCAGCTGTTTTAAACTTCTGATGGTGATGAGATTTTGGTGATCAGTCCAGACGATGAACGGCTCTCCGGTGCCCTGGAGCCAGTGTCGCCATTCCTCCAATGCCCACTTTATGGCCAGCAGCTCGCGGTACCCTACTCCGTATCGCTGCTGCATAGGATAAAATTTTTTGGGCTACAAGGGTGTAGCTTCTGATCTGGACCTCGCTAGGAGAGAACCGCCTCGGCATCCATGTCCGAAGCGTCCACCTCCACAACAAACGGTTTGGTGGCGTCGGGGTGAAGGAGAATAGGAGCGGTGATAAATCGGTGGCAGAGTTCCTGAAATGCGGAGATGGCAGCAGAGTTGAGGTGAAAGTGAAGTGGAGATGATCGGGTCATGGCGGTTAAAGGAGCTGCAACTGTACTGCAGTGCCGCTTTGACCTAAGATCAATTGTCAGCTAGATCCTAAAAATTCTTACTGTACTGTATATTAGTGATGGGACGTTTGAATCATTTTAGTGACTCGGTTCTTTGAATCTTGGTCATCAAAATGAACAAATCTGTTTCTGAGTCATTTAGTTCATTTTGTTCTTTTGTTCAGAAATAAAATAACGTTTACATACAGAAAGTTTGGCTATAGTTCCAGTAATGAAAATATTACAATGCAGCTAAGGACATATTATAATAAACAGAATGAGCAGCTCTGTCTATGGGAGTCACGTGACAAAAGAATGAACGACTAGGAGTAGAAGACTCATTAAGAAGAACCGTTCAGTTCTGTTTCCTGTGTATTGCACTGCATATCATCTATGGGAGATCATGTGACAAAAGAATGAACAACTCGGACCAAAGATTCAAAGGTAACTACTCAATTCTGATTCCTGTACATGGCCTATGGAGGTCCTTGCGATGCTTTGCGCATGCGCGCCCAGTAGAAAATGAACGGATCACTCTCCGAGACTCCTCGTTTCTTCTGAGTCACGTTCAAAAAGACTCGTTCAAAATGAACAGATTGTTCATGAATGACCCATCACTAGTGTATATCACATTCAATATTTGTATGTTTTTGAAATTGTTAATTGGCATCAACAACTGATGCATATGTTATAGATTTAACAAAAAGTCTACATGGGAAGGAACGTAGTTTGAAAAAAGTGTTTGAAATATACTTATATATTCTCACCAAGGGTGCCAATAATTCTGAGTTGACTATATTATATAGGATTGAATCTGCACTCATGTTTCGTTAAAGTCACATAGAACTGTGTAAAACCGTGCATGCATATCCTAACGACAAAGGTGCCTCATATCCTACGCCGTCCAGGTCACCTCCAGCCACCTGAGCACACGCACCTGCTGGGACGCGCCGCCACCGCCGGATCGCTGCCGATTTCCTGCACCTGTCTGATTGTTGACTGAGAGTAAATAACCCCTTTTTGTAGTGTCTGTCCGACCTGAGGGCTTGTTTTGTTCTTCGTCTGAGCGCTCTATCTCGGTTGCTTTTTATATAACCGCAGTTCAGATGGACGTGTGTTTAGTTTAGCAAATCTGACAGGTGGAGATCTGATAACATAGCCGAGGCTACTCCAGCTCCAAGCACACTGCTGTTGAAGTCACGGTTCTGATTATAATGAATCAACTGACACTACAACTTTAAATAAACCAAGTCTAATAATAAAAAAAATAAAAAAAATTCTTTAATAAAAAAATCTTTAACTATTCCAAAAAAATAATAACAATAATAAAAATTAAGGTATATTGAGTATTTTTCAAAGTGTTTATGAATGACATCACAGGCTGCTAGTCCGCCGCTGAGGTTTCCTCCTTTTAAAACTCACCGCGGGGACAAAAAAGGGAATCAGCGTTTCATTTTATCCATGATTGCCGCGTCCACTTTTCAAGACACTGTTACGCAGCTGAACTGTCTTCAGAGACCACATGAGCTTTCATCTTCACATGAAAGAGTGCGAGTGGTGTGAGAGAAGCCGAAGCTACACCGATCTCTGCATTCAGCGCGGAGCACAAGCTCTGATCCTAATTAGTTTAATGTACATTTTTTTCCACCCCCCCTCGTACTGTACTCAAGATATGAGCACTTAAGATCTCGAAGTCTTCAAATACCCGGCCTCTTGGTGTAATCTATTTTTAAATCTGTATGTACAGTACAGTAGTGTCATATTATCCTGCCTATATTAAGTGTGCTGAATCATCCGTGTAATCAAATATCTGTTTAAAATATAACGCTGTTTAAATAAAGAGCTTTGATTTCATCACATTCAGAGATTCACTTAACTGTAATGAACACTATTCGAGGGAATCTAGAGGGAATCGGATGTGATGGAGATGATCGTAGCATAGCTCACTCTTTCCAGATGTGAGTATCCATACCGCCGGAGTCAATCGGGCCACAGCACAAATAAGCAATGCAATAATGCAACTAATAAAGTGTAGATTCCCTTCATTGAAATAAACAACGTTATGCGCACTGATAAACTGTTAGTTCTGTATCCTATCCAGGGATCGTTACAGCAGATCCTGGCCCAAGACTAAGGTTAACCTTAATAGTTTTCCTGTCATGGCGACATTAACAGCCAGCCGACGTGCGGCATTTCCTGTCACAGAGTTCAAGGGTCAGCTAACGAGCGTTCGCGTTCAAACTTCCAGCAAAGGTCTAGCGACCGCACCTTTTCGTGCCAATGTTTCGGCGGCTTATCTCAGCCTGGGCTCCTGGGGATTTAGACTGTCTCTGGGGCCGCGTCTTTTGGGATTTTAAACAGAGACAAGAGACATAACACGATACGAAAAAAAAAACAAAAAAACATGCACTTCCCATTCGCATCCACGCAGCAGCAAAATTAAAAGAAAAAGAAGACATTTACTCACCCACTCATCGTCTATACCGTTTTATCCTGTATTCAGGGACCCAGGGGGCCTGGAGCCGAACCCAGGAGGAGGGCATGTGGCGTGGTACACCCTGGACACGGTGCCAATCCATCGCAGGGCTCACACACTGTAGGGCAGTGGAGGCTCAGAGGGCTAAGGCACTGAGTTACTGATCGGAAGATCGGCGGTTCGATTCCCAGCTCAGCCAGGTTGCCATTGTTGGGCCCTTGAGCAAGGCCCTTAACCCTAAGTGCTCCAGGGGCGCTGTACCATGGCTGACCCTGTGCTCTGACCCCAGTTACACTGGGATATGCGAAGAAGGAATTTCACTGTGCTGTAATGTATATGTGACAAAATAAAGGCTTTACTTTACACACACACACACACTCACTCACACCATCATTTACACACTACGGGCAATTTGGGAACGCCAATTAGTCTAATCTGTATGTCTTTGGACTGTGGGAGGAAACCGGTATTCCAGGAGGAAACCCACCAAGCACGGGGAGAACATGCAAACTCCACACACACACACACACACACACAGACGGGAATCGAAGGCGACAGTGCTCCAAGACTTTTTAAATGAATTGAATGAGATTTTTAAACAGTATTTATTTCTAATCAATCCTTGTCTTTTTCCATGTGATTGCCCTGCATGGATGAGCAAGTGTTCCTAATAAAATGGCTGCTGAGTCTCTCTTGTTCAGCATGTCCTGTTAGAGGAGAGCCCTTTGCCCATGTTGGCGTTAGTGCTAACATGGCCGGTGCAGCGTAAACGCCGATGTCCGCTGGTTTGCATTCCTGAGTGTGTGTGTGTGTGTGTGTGTGTGTGTGTGTGTGTGTGAGAACCTGCTGCCTCCTTGACTGCCTTCTTCCCTCTTCAGCTCGTGTCCTCATCCCTCAAGTGCTCTTTGAGTGTGCACCATCTGCCGCTACATTCTCCTGCAGACAGCTACGCCAACATCTGTGTGCCCCGTGGGCACCGACACCAGGCACTTAACTCTACAAACAGTCTGCTGAGTTTCTCAGCAACGCTAATATTTGATTAATTTATTACCTTTAGTGTGACGTTCATATGAATGAACTTGTAAGGCGTCCGACCCTCACCTAAAGCAGTCGAATATAGTGGTTTTAAATGCTGTTGGGATCAGAATCCAAGACGTCACTTAAAGTCGATTTCTATTGTGGCACAGTTGGCGTAGCGGTTGGCACTGTCGCCTTGCACCTCCACGGACCGGGTTTGATCCCCACCTCAAGTCTGTGCGCACGGAGTTTGCATGTTCTCCTCGTGCTTGGTGGGTTTCCTCCGGGTTTTGAGCATGGGTCTGTGCCCTGCGATGGATTGGCACCCCATCCAGTGTCTACCCTGCCTCCTGCCCGAGTGTTAAGCAAGTCTTTTTTGATAACATTGACTCCACCCTCCAACCTACAGTACTGTAGGTATTCAGTATCCTTTGGAGAGCAAGATGATGTCAGAACATCTTAATGAAACACAGTGTTGAAGATGCAGCATATTGTGGACGCGTGCACACACCATTAAATCTATCCATACAGCATATCACAATCTGTAAGATGCTATCGACATCGACGCGTCATACAGCACACACACGGTATTTGAAATTAGCTGAAAAGCATGAGAATGATAAAACAAAAAAAGCTGAGTGAAAGAACAGAGAGCCAAGTCACGTGATCAGCATCTGTAGATAAACCAGCTGCCGGAACCTCAAGGCAAAACCAGCTCAGTGTGTGTGTGTGTGTGTGTGTGTGTGTGTGTGTGTGTGTGTGTGTGTGCATGTGAGTGAGTGACAAAAGAAAAAACAGGCAGGAGACGAGAAATATTACTACGGCGTCTTCATACATTTTTATGACCAAGCGGATAAGGTCAGCCGTGTGCCGTGGTTACTAAGCAACGCTGCAGCTCGCGGCTGGACGAGCGTGAATGAGGAACCTTGGCTCACATGCTTTTTCCTGAGACTGACAGTGTGTACAGTGGCCTGATGTTTTATAACGACACAGCTCAGCTACTTCATTGATGCAGCAGCTCTCCATAGTGTGTGTGTGCGAGAGTTAAGTATATCGTTAAACCAGATATTACGGTGTAAATCAACGTAGCCTCATTTAGAGACATCAGTTTTAAAGTGCATTTATGTTCCTTTATATAAAGATTTTAAAAATACATAAAGATTAAGCACTTAATTTTCTAACCAAGGATTACACCCATTTTTTTTTTTTTTATCGCATGCGGCCATTTTAAACAGGAAACCACCAAAAGCTAGAGTATTAAGGTGGACATTATTCCCAGATCGTTATTGCTCTAATCTGCTCAGAACTCCGCCGTCTGTAACACACTGCAGCCCGCGAACGTGGCCGCCTTGGACTACGACATGTGGCCAAACGCTCCAAGGTCCCGTTTGCTGTCATCCAGGTCCTGATCACACATCCGTCCCCAATCACAACCAGACTCGAGATAGATACTCAGCTTTGTAGCTTGGCTTAGGCGTTAATAAAACAACACAGAGGCCATTCAGTGACGACTGCAGAGGCGGCGTGGTGTTTAAGACGACAGAACCTTATCTGAGGAGTGTGTGTGTTCTTGCTGAAAGTGCCTCTGTGCCTGGTCGTGTACGTGGGTTTTGGCAGGCATCTGCTCTCTCCTCAGTACTGCGGACCGTACAGACCGACTCTCACCCACGCCGAGACCAACAAGTTAGTGTTTAGTGTAATTAATGATTGTAGAACACCTGTGACACAGAGTGATACAAATAAACACACGTCCCAGTGCTGTTATTGTTCACTCATGGAAAGCAACCAGATTGATCGGTAGAAACTAACTGTTGTAAATAATAGCAAACACAGCGATGAAGTCAGACATAAAATTAGGACCACCAGCCTTATATTGAGTAGATCCCAGTGTGCTGACTCCTTTCTATTGAAACCAGCGTTATCCTTTTCCTCAATTTGATCTACACTAGCACTTGGATTATTGCATCGGACTACACGAGCCAGCCTTCCCTCCCCCTGTGCATCAGTGAGTCCTGGTTCACCGGTTTTCCTTCCTTGGATCACTTTTGGAACGTATGTCCTAACCAGTGCAGACCGGAGACATACGTACCACAAGAGCTGCAGTTTGGGAGTTGTTCTGACCCAGTACTCCAGCCATTGCAATTTGGTCCTTCTCACAGTAGATACAGTTTCAATATCTCATTACAATGGTGGCTGGATGTGGGTGGGATATGAACCAAGTGATCCTTTTTTTCCTGACGTCGATGTGTTCTAAGTGTAAGAATTTGGTTGACTTTGACAAGGGCCAAACTATGATGTCTAGGCAACCGTGTCCGAGCAACTCCAAACCTGCAGGTCTCGTACAGTAGGATGTTCCCCTACTGTTTCAATAGTCAGGAGTGGACAAGGCGCACTGATGCACATGGGGAGCGAAGGCTGGCTCGTGCAGTCCGATTCAATTGGAAGAGCTACTGTAGGTCAAATTGAAGAAAAGGTAAATGCTGGTTGTGAGAGAAAGGTGTCAGAACACACAGCGCATCGCTGTCATGAGGCAAAAGGGAGAATAATGTTATGTCTGACTGGTGTGTGTGTGTACTCAAATTGTTGGTACCCTTCGGTCAATGAAAGAAAAACTCACAATGGTCACAGAAATAACTTTAATCTGACAAAAGTAATAATTAAAAAAATTCTATGAATGTTAACCAATGAAAGTCAGACATTGCTTTTCAACCATGCTTCAACAGAATTATTAAAAAAAAAAAAACTCATGGAACAGGCCTGGACAAAAATGATGGTACCCCTAGAAAATACTGAAAATAATGTGACCAAAGGGACATGTTAATTCAAGGTGTGTCCACTAATTAGCATCACAGGTGTCTACAATCTTGTAATCAGTCAGTGGGCCTATATATAGGGCTCCAGGTAGTCACTGTGTTGTTTGGTGACATGGTATGTACCACACTCAACATGGACCAGAGGAAGCGAAGGAAAGAGTTGTCTCAGGAGATTCGAAAGAAAATTATAGACAAGCATGTTAAAGGTAAAGGCTATAAGACCATTTCCAAGCAGCTAGATGTTCCTGTGACTACAGTTGCACATATTATTCAGAAATTTAAGATCCATGGGACTGTAGCCAACCTCCCTGGACGCGGCCGCACGAGGAAAATTCATGACAAATCAAAGAGACGGATAATCCGAATGGTAACAAAAGAGCCCAGAAAGACTTCTAAAGAGATCCAAGGTGAACTTCATGCTCAAGGAACATCAGTGTCAGATCGCACCATCCGTCGTTGTTTGAGCCAAAGTGGACTACATGGGAGACGACCAAGGAGGACACCATTGTTGAAAACAAATCATAAAAAAGCCAGACTGGAATATGCCAAACTACATGTTGACAAGCCACAAAGCTTCTGGGAGAATGTCCTATGGACAGATGAGACAAAAATGGAACTTTTTGCCAAGGCACATCAGCTCTATGTTCACAGATGGAAAAATGAAGCATATCAAGAAAAGAACACTGTCCCTACTGTGAAACATGGAGGAGGCTCTGTTATGTTCTGGGGCTGCTTTGCTGCATCTGGCACAGGGTGTCTTGAATCTGTGCAGGGTACAATGAAATCTCAAGACTATCAAGGGATTCTAGAGAGAAATGTGCTGGCCAGTGTCAGAAAGCTGGGTCTCAGTCGCAGGTCATGGGTCTTGCAACAGGACAATGACCCAAAACACACAGCTAAAAACACCCAAGAATGGCTAAGAGGAAAACATTGGACTATTCTAAAGTGGCCTTCTATGAGCCCTGACCTCAATCCTATTGAGCATCTTTGGAAGGAGCTGAAACATGCTGTCTGGAAAAGGCACCCTTCAAACCGGAAACAACTGGAGCAGCTTGCTCATGAGGAGTGGGCCAAAATACCTGCAGAGAGGTGCAGAAGTCTCATTGACAGTTACAGGAATCGTTTGATTGCAGTGATTGCCTCAAAAGGTTGTGCAACAAACTATTAAGTTAGGGGTACCATCATTTTTGTCCAGGCCTGTTCCATGAGTTCATTTTTTTTATAATTCCGTTGAAGCATGGTTGAAAAGCAATGTCTGACTTTCATTGGTTAACATTCATAGAATTCTTATTTATTATTACTTTTGTCAGATTAAAGTTATTTCTGTGACCATTGTGAGTTTTTCTTTCATTGACCGAAGGGTACCAACAATTTTGTCCACGTGTGTGTATATATATATATATATATATATGTGTGTGTGTGTGTGTGTGAAACATGTGCTGTAAATCTGATCTAATATATCTGTAGAACAACTTAATCAGGATATAATCTGTACGTCAATACGATAGTCTGGATCTTATGTGTAATATCTGTACAATCTGTCAGTGCTGAGTAAGTGGGTGTAATCTGTGTGTAAACCGCAGCAAGCCTTCAGCATGCAGATATGGATAAGGGTGGGGTCACGCCCTGGGTACGCACAGCATGCTGGGATATTTGGTGGGGGGATGGGGATGTGATGGACTGAGTCTGTCATTCTGGCCCAGAGGAGACCTGATCAGTATTGTATCCACACACACAAAGCTACAACATGTATGTGTGTGTGTGTGTGCGTGTGTGTGTGTGTGCGTGTGCGTGTGTGTGTACACATTCTGCAGTAGTGCTTCATCCTCATGAATGTAGCTTGGAGAAAACACAGGGCTGATGGAGATGAGCAGAGAGAGAGAGATGCTGGTCAATACGCCCGATCAATGTATGGATTCTCCAGCGCGCCTCATCAGACCTGTTCTAGCCAATCAGCTGCTCACTGCTGTTTTCTCTAACCAAAGGATTTAATTTGCTCCCAGCAATGTGTGTTAGTCTCTTAGTAACATGCTGTGATTACACGTAGAGAGTCAGCTATAGAGTCATGTGCAGTAAAATACTTGAGAATTGGTTCTTTTTTTTTTTTATCTTACAGCACCGAAAAGCACATTTTAGTAACAAATAAAATTTTACATTTTAAGTCTTCAAAGTAAATAAATAAATAAAATACAGATATGTTGTACACTTTTCTAGAGCAAAAGTTAAATGTTTTTTTTTTTATTTGCATGTTATCTCTCTCTTTTTTTTAGAAGCGACTTACAATTTAGCTGAATAGAAATAAATACATATTATTTAAAATCACATAAATTGCTTATTTGTAGTGGTGCAAACACACATTTTTGGGGGGAATTAGACGCACTTTATTACTCCTGGTATACTACAAAGAAGCTAAAACCCACAGATCTAGTGTTTTTTTTGTTTCTTCCAAAGCATACCTCATATATACTGTACCTCAACCGATTGGTAGAGATGGTTCAATCAGGTTAAGTTTGACACAGTTTTCACAGAATACTACAAGTAACTGGTGTTAGCCAGGTTGTGTCTTCAGTATGTGTCCATTATCCACATTAGTTTGATTGTAAGTTCTCATTTTCATGTTTAATTTTTTCCTGCTTCTTCTTCATCACTTACTTTTAGCCAATTCCCATTCACTCACCAGCACATGCTTCGTCTGAGACTCTCAAACCAGCCGTCTGCATGCAGCTTCACATGGCAGCTTACACCCCTTCCACATACAGTACAGAGGCTCACATATGCATATGATTAGCTAGCATTCCCGTGACTGAAAGAAGAGAGAGAGAGAGAGAGAGAGAGAGAGAGAGAGACACATCCGTACACATCCTCATGTAAGTTTCTGTATGTTGTCTATACAATTAATTATTGAATGAAATACTATTGAGAAAATAAATCCACACTTTTTGACACATCAAAATGGAATTCAACAGTGCTTTGGTTTAAACAGTAATAAGATTATTAGTACAAGACTATTTATTTAATTGATCAAGATTTATAGTGGGGGTAAAAACACAGTATTTATTTTGCATTCTCTATTTATTTATAGTATAGTGAGACGTTATTGCTGTAAGTGTTTCTCCAGCCGTTTCTTCCTTCCAGTCGACCCGGTGCTGATGTGCAGATGTGGAAGTGTTGTTGCGGCAGAACGCGTAGAGCCCTGGGACCGCCTCCGCATACACACCATTCATAACACCAGTGACAATCAACCACGTCAACAGAAAAAACCCACAATGTTGCTGGCAAAATGAAAAAAAAAAATTAATAAATGAAAAAATAAAAACACATTCAGAAGACGCGATATATCCTTCCATCTTCCTGATCTCTCAGAGGGCTCATGGCCGATATCCCAGAATTCCCTGTGCATAATTAGCTGGTCGGTTAAGTCAGGATTTTCCCTCAGGTGCTCCGTTGTCCCGTGGGTTCGGATCGCGCCGAAGGACCCGACTGGAGGAGACGCGTCCAAGGGCAACATTTCTGTTTTTTACTTTGAACGCACGCTGATTTACATAATCCGAGTTCCACCATGTTTAATGTAGCGTGTGATCATTCGTCCTCTTTGGCAAAGAGATTCTTGTTTTGGGTAGAATCTCAAATTTGAGCTGTAAATAATAAAAAGGAAAAAAAAAATCTGCATTCAATTTTACACAAGAATTAATATCAAGGATTAGGATTGCATGAAACAGTGTGTAACGTTTATCTTCAACTGCATTTTCATTTTTTCACCCTTAAACATTTTTTGCCACTGCAATGATATGAATCTAGATTTTTTTAATTTGTTGAAAACATTTAAATAAACAGTTACATTTTGGCATTTGGCAAACGCGCTTATCCAGAGCGACGTACAAAAGTCGTTCTTTTCCGTTTACTATTGATTATGTTGTTGCTGTCTAAATTCTTTATGTTTTGTTTCATAGCTAACACACAGCATTGTACCTTTGAAACATTAACCCCGCCTTCACAGGTTTAGCCACGCCCCCTAGCTGAATCTGGTGCTGTTCTGGAGCGCCATCAAACTCTACTGAGAAAGAAACGATGTCTTTAAGATCTTTGAGACATTATAAGGTATTTTCTCATTATACTGAAATACAGTTATTTATAGCAAAATGATTCTTGACTCCTCGATCCTGATTGGTCGGAAGGTGTTTCGTCTACCAATCATATGATGTTCGTATGATTATTGACACCCAATCTTATATGTTATCTTTTCTAAAGTGCGTATTTACAGAGACTTTTATGTCTGAAGACTAACATCATGTAAGCTAACAGATTAAAAAGCTAATTGTTATCATCGTCAGGGTGGTGACACCCTGGCGTGGTCTCCTCTAACAGCAGCCCTTCAGGTGTGTTTTTTTCCCTCATACGTCCTGCACTCGACAAGCGAAAGCACACTATCTATTCATAGTTCTCCATATGCACGGTTTCGTTCTGTCTGATCACCCTGAGGTCACAAATTTTCATTTGTAATGCACGTGCTTCTGTGGATCCTTAACTACATCGTGTAAACGTCTCAGGACGACGTCTCCCTGCAGAGACTTGCTCTGCGGCTGGGCGTGTGGTGTGTGTGCGGTGTGGTTTATAATGTTAGCACTGAGGAGAGAAATGGCGGAACCATGCATACAGCTGGAGCGGAGCTGATAACCACCGCAAAGCGCCATTACTATCGCCGGCTGCTCCATCTCCAGCGCTCTGTCTCCTCCGGTCCGGCCAAAATGAAAAACTCGCTCAATCACCACACCACAATGAGACGTAATTCATTCTCCCAAAAGCCTAGTGGGGAAAGGGAAGATGCTAAAAAAGCTCAGAGGAGCTCTGTGTGTGTGTGTGTGTGTGTGTGTGTGTGTGTGTGTGTGTGTGTGTACGTGTGTGTGAGCCGTGTTCTCTGCAGCAGTTCTATAATGATGTGTATTTTCGGCCCCAGGCGCTGAACAATGACGGGTCCTGTGTTCAGCAGCATGGGCAGGTCTGCGCTCGACGCTAAACCAATCAGACAGCAGCAGCAAACACAGGACAGGTGCAGTTTGTCTGCAAAACACTCGACACACAATATCACACGCAGGAGAAGCAGCAGGAGCGCGTCAAATGCCTCATAAGATTTTCAGGATTATTTTGCATCATTACCTAATAAATGTATGATCGTAGTTATGATGCAGTGACTAGAAAAAGTGTTACTATTATTATTACGCTATAATAAAGATGTTTATTAAGCTACAAAAGCAGAATGGCGAGTTATTATTATTATTATTATTATTATACTTGTAAGTGTAATACAGTAATGTTATGGAAAATAATATAGCATGACATTTGATAAGTTGCTGTTATATATTACTACTGCTACTACTACTACTACTAATAATAATAATAAATTAAAAATTGCATTTATAATAATAGTAGTAGCATTATACCATAAAATGAAATAAAACGCATTATTAGTTTTAGGGATTAATTAATATATAACATAATTATAGATAATCATATAATTATAATTGTTATAACATTTGTAATTATGATTATGATTATGATTATTATTATTATTATGATTATTATGTATTTAACACAACATGTAATAATATTTTTCTTATTAAAGTAGTATTTTCATATTAAGTCTTCAGTTTAATACATAAAGTTTTATTATTATTATTATTATTATTATTATTATTATTATTATTATTATTATTTAAATATAATATTACTTTATTATTGTGTTATAAATGTGTAATTATGTAAAGAAATATCACAAATATTTTGTACCATAACACATAATAAATATTATTGTTCATATTTGTATATATATATATATATATATATATATATATATATATATATATATATATATATATATAATTATTAGTATATATTTTTTTTTGGAATTGTAGACTCCACGGCACTATTTAAATCACTGCAGTGGGTCTTTGATGTATTTGAGTGTTAAATTAAAACAGGGTTAATATGGAGCACTTTGGCTTAATGGCCGCATCGCACGCGACGCCGGTGCTGAGATTTGTCAAGGTCAATTAATGAACGCAACTTAATGCCGGCATGTAAACGCCCCCCCCCCTCCCCCCCCCTCTCCAAGACGTCCTCCTCTCCCCTTCCCCCTCTTCCCATGGGGCTCATGAATTATAAAACCAACACACCAAAAGACACGGGTCCATCTCGTCCAATTAAGACGGCGTGGGGGAACTGCTGTACCTGTCCCTGTTCTGTGGGTGTGTGCTGGAAATCTTTGTAAATGTAAGAGAAGGGGAGTGATGCTGGAGGTGAGGAGGGAGTTGAGTGGTTGGAGTCGGGGCGGAGTGGCCCTGCACCTTTAAGGAGAGAGACAGAGAAAGAGAGAGAGACGGAGAGACACAGAGAGAGAGAGAGAGAGAGAGAGAGAGAGGGGGTTATTCCGCAGTGCTCGGATCCGAGAGGACGTGTGTGAGCGTGAGGAGCAGCACAGGGAAGATGTGTGTGTGTGTTTCCTCCTGGATGGAGCGACGTGGTGAAGAGGGACTCACTTCTGACTACAGCTAACAGCCGATAAAGCCGACTCTCCATCTGGATCTCATACTTTATGTTTTATTTATTTCAACCTGTTCTATTTTTTTTGCACTTTTTCTTTTTGTTCGCAGTCCGGGGGAAACTTTCACCATGATTTCAAACCCATGACTAATTGGAGAGGATTAACTTTTTGGTTTTTTGGACGTGCACTGCTGTTCCTACGTTACTCACGGATGAGGGTCCACCTGGGCGAGGGGCTTTAGGGACGACAATCAGCAGAAAGAGAGAGAGAGAAAGGGAGAGAGAGAGCGAGAGAGAGAGCGAGAGAGAGAGAGAGAGAGAGAGAAATTCTAGAGCTTCTATTGATACATGCCACACTGACAGCCATAGATTGAAGATTTATGAAATAAAATATTGACGTGTGCAAGAAAACATTGCAAAAGTGAAGGGAAGAGGATAGAAAATCTGAGCTTGGGGATTGAAAGGAGCGGGGCATGAGGATATTGGCCATCATCTTTTTCCAGTGCATCTTGAATGGTGAGTTGAATATATATACATTTAAAAAAAAAATAACAACACAACAATAAATCTTTAACAAATTATATGCCTCAAATCAATTTATTAAACCTAATCATTCATAAACGTTTTGGAAAACTGTCAGCTTATCAACGCCTGCTTAGAAATGCATGACGGTTCATTTTGTTCAAAATAAAACACGCACACCCCTAATTCTTCAATTTCAAATTTGTCATGTATATTTGATTTTTTTTTTCCTAATAATTTTTCTTTTTAAACCTCACTAGCGCAATAAGATCGTACATTTCTGGTGCATCACATGCGTTCGAGACCTCTGGATAAAATCAAGCATTAGATCCTTAGGTTTAAATCCACACCAGGTTTAAATTGAACCTAAAACTGATGTTTGATCTTTTTCTTCTTCTTTTGGTTGTTGTTTTTTCTATTTAATTTAATTTAATTTAATTTAATATTTTTTTGCAAAGTACATCTGCTAGTGTGTACGATTTCTATATAAGAAAAGAAAAAAAAACATCCATGTCATTCTAGCTGTCATTTGGTTGAAAAAGTAATCATGCAACATTTTCTTTCTAATATTTTTTGTTACTATTAGTGTTATTACAAATGATTGATGATGATTTTTTTAATAAGAAAAATAAACAGCACACATCATTTGTGCTTTTTAAATGTAATCAGGGTGTTGTAATGTACTGTGTAGCATTTATATATATATATATATAGTTTGAATAAATGCATAAAAGAGACGTAAAATAAATAATAATAAAAAGAAATCTGTTTTTATGGCGTCACATGCGCCATGTTGGAAACGGCATTAAAGGAGGAGGGGGAAAAATCTCAAATTCACCAGTTTATCACCAGTGTGTGTGAGTGTGTGGTGCATTTTTTTTTTTTCGTACATTGTATTTATTTTATTTGACTTTCTCATTCTTAATCAGAATTTGTTTTATTCAAAGTCGTGCAAATGCAAAGTAAAATCTGAATGACCTCTAAAAATGTCTCAACAAGGGGCGCAGGAAAAAAGAAAAAAAAAGAAAAACGTGGCCGCGGATAAAAAATGGAGAGGTGTTGAGAGGGGCTGCTGGTTGCTGGGCTAAATCAAGAAGGGTGTGTATAGAGGGAGGCGAAAAGGGGCGGGGGAGGGGGGGGGGGGGCGGGGTGGTGGTGGTGGTGGTGGTGTTGCATGTAGGGATGGTGGGGGGGTAAGAAGGGAGTGGAATCAAGGAAAATGGGGCAATTTAAAAAAAATGTAATTTATTTTTTATAGAAGATGGACGCAAATCGAACGCAGGTCCGTTTGTATATGTGTAAGAGCATGATGGCGGAACATCAAGTGAAGATGACGAGGGAAAGGGTTAAAAAAAAATCTATAAACGTTGTGTCGTTAAGCAGTGTCGGTTTTAGCACAAAGCACGTAGCATTGCGATGACGGACACGTGCAGAGATGCGCGCGTATACGAACATTTATTTTATTTCAAGCTCATGCATCCAGGAGGGATTGTATAACCGCGGACGAAATCATTCAGTCGAGTGAAGGCTCTTTATTTATTTATTTATTTATTTATTTATTTATTTTTATGAGCGAAACCGTTCGATCAATACAGCCCCATTTGCAGCAGTGTGTTTGTGCACCCAAGCCACGTTCGCGGGGAATCGATCTCGATCTCGATCGTGTAGTTTTTTCGGGTCGACGTCGGCCCGGAGGCTGTGGAGCAGGTCCGCTGTGAGACAGGGATGCCGTACTGAATGCAGTGTTCAGGATGCACGCAGCCTGCTCCCTGCGCGGTCTCTATGGAAACCCTTGTAATGGACGACGGCGCTTGCAGTGCGCAGGTGACCCCGGAAGTCCGGGTGCACAACTACTGGCAACCTGCTATTTATACACTGACGCTTTCAGGCTCAGGGGGGGGGGGCGGGGGGGGAGGGGGGGGGGGACGTGGGACGTGTTGCTGTTGCTGGATATAACGCTGCATAGTTATTTGTTTAAGGTGGACTTTGGGAGCATAAACCATCACATGGGTTATATTTAGGACTTCAAAGACGTTTGCTCAAAGAATTTATTTCAGAGGTATAAACTTCGGGGTATAAACATTAAATCATCATTATTTGAATTCTTAATGGGGCGGTCACTCATCTGAGTTCCTTTGTGGGATCTTCTAAAGGAACATTTCTTTTTTTTTCTTTTCTTTTTTTTCTAGAATGCTACACCAGATCAAATACAATGTGTTTTGAAGATATTTGTGTAAACCTTTAATCTTGAATATTGTTGATCTTCTGAGAGAACCCTTTAAGTAGAATGTTTCAATGTTTAGAACCCTTAGACATCCAAACGTTCTTCATGGACACTTTTAATAAACTTGTTAAATCTAGGAGGATCTTTTCATCCATTCTGTCTGGTAAAAGATTCTATGATTCTATGATTCTGTATGTGGAAGAACTTGTTTTCCTTGTAGAACTGGTTTCATGTAAAAAGAGCCTTTACGGAGCGTAGTTAACATTACATTTCCACTGCATCTCTTAAAATGATGCTTAAATCTAGAATCCATTTTTCATCAGATTCTTGGTACTATGTAGAACCCAACAGCACAGACCTGTTCTTTAGAGACGGTTCCAAAGGAAAAGCAAATTGGAAAGGACAAAACGGAGCAGAAGAACCGACAAGGAAACCTGTTTTTAGAAGCGTATGTTTTCATGTTCTTAACATTTTCTTTTAGAGCCTTTAAATCTTATGAAGTGTTTCTTTTTTTCAGAAATGGTTCCAAATGGAACAACTTAAGTAACTAAATAATAATAATAATAATATAATAATAATAATAATAATAATAATAATAAAAGATCCCTTGAGTGACTGTTTTTCAAAAAGTTTAATTTTTTCACATCAAGATCATCACCATAAGCACTTATTATACATTTCAACAAAACATTGAATCTGGAACCTTTAAGAGTGCTAGAAGGAACCGTATTGTCCAGGAGTGTACAGTAAGTTACATTTAAATAAAAATCTCCTGTTACTGTATCTTGCAACACATTTAGAAAACCTATATAATGTCTTTGATCTTTTTTTTTTATTTAGTTTTTTACATTTTTCATCTAGAACCTGGTTGCCTACCATGTGTTTGACTTTGAGAGATGGTTTGAAGTACCTTCAAGTCGAAGAGCCTTTAACCAAGAAGAAAAAACTTTAAGCAACTTGTATGTCTCCCAAGTTTGCAGTTTGGGTTTTTAAACATTGCAGCTTTTATATTAAATATATTTTTACAGATTTCTGAGGAAGCTTCAGCATATCTTAGACCAATGACCACTTCACAATATAATAAATGCTGGTCCATAATTTTTAAAAAAAATTTTAAATCAAGAACCAAATTCAGCATTTCATCAGGGTTGGCAAATCTGTGCTGACAAATGAGTCGTAAATTAGCTCTAAACAGGCATATGCTTTGTTAACAAAACAAATAATGATTCTGTGTGTTCAACAGTACAGAGTGTTTCTCTGCTCCGATGTGCGTCATTGCACAAATAAAACATTTACATGGAAAATCGAGCTGCTTTCAAGAGCTCTTCTCAATCTGGAGTGCTCTCGTCCATCGCATCTCGAATTAAAACACAGCCATAATTGGGACAACAAACTCGTCCTCGGAGACGGAACGCCGACTAACCGGGATACCAATGTTTTACACAAGGTGCTGCCACGGGGCAAATCTGATACACACTCAATTGGACACTAATGAGCAGCGCAAATATACAGTAGGATGAGGCGCGAGACGCCGCGTGATCTACACATTAGAGCGCCCAGCCAGACCCGAATAAAACGGCACGGCATGCACGAGTGGGTTTAAAATAGAAGATCTCACTGCTGTGAATAGTTACGCCTTTTAATTTTAATTGTATTCTCTGAATCTATTCTGAAAAAGTTCCAAGAAATTGCTCTTTAGAACATTAAAAAGATGTCAGAGGACCTGCAAGGAAGCCGGGTTTTCTACAAAGGAATACATTATGATTTAAATCAAGATAATTGCAGTAAGGTTAAATCGTCAAGCACTTAACTATCTTATGTGGAACCATAATGCAGTGTTTACAAGGAGAACCCCTTTTGAAAGAACCGTCAATGCAGACTTTTAATTAACATTACATGAAACCATGAAGATGTGATTGGTGCAAGTCGAGAGGCGCTATAGCAGGTACGGTATAGCGTGAGTGCAAAATGATGAAGATTCATGTATTTTAAATGCAACAAGGGAAATTTTTGGAGTTCAAGAAGAAGAAGAAGAAGAAGAAAAAACAACCGAAAGAACCTTATTAGAGTGTATCTAAGACATTTGAACTTTAAGACGACTGCCTAACATTTCAATAAGGTTACGTCTCGAACCTCGTTTTAAAGGTGTCCAAGTAGACGCCATGGAGAAAAAGGTGTTATCTGAGCAAAGAACCCATAGTTGATTTTTTTTTTCAAAGGACTTCTGGGGAACAAATATAATAAATGTTGCTTTAAACGATGATGGTGTGTTAGGTGGGAGATTTACAGTAGGCACCTATGCACACAATGTAGATGTAAGATAACTTTTGCAAATTGGTAGTTAAATAGCATTAAAAATTCGCAAAAAAAAAAAACATTGACAAAAAAACAAAACAAAAAAACACAACTTTAGCTTACCATAACAAAATTACATCCACCCTCATGGATGTGCAATTCTAACCAGTCTGTTCATTTATATACTAGCTACAGAAGTCTATTTGTCCTTAAGGACACAGAGATTTACATTTTTCTTTTTTTAGCATAATATAGTATATTCATTAAAAATAATAACATGATGCTGTTGTTCAAAGAGACTATTAGCTTCAATATACACTCCCTGGTACATCCTCAAGGTGCAACTGTTCAACCACACATTAATGTAAATATCCCATTATTCAATCACATGGCAGCAATTCAATGCATTTAGCCCTATGTCCAAGAAGATCTGCCGAAGTTCAAACCGAGCATCAGAATGAGGAAGAATTCTGATTAAAAAAAAAAAAAAATTTAAAAACTGAATACTGGTTTGAGTTTTTCAGAACCCACACAACTATCTGTAATAGGCAGACTGGTTTTAACTTAATATCGAGGTATGTTGAAGAGCATCTCCATATACAGTATCATATAACATGTTGTACCGTGAAGCAGATCTACTCCAGCAGCAGAAGACCACACCGGGTGCAGCTCCTTTCAGCTGAGAACATGAAACCGAGGCTAGAATTCTCATAGGCTGACGAAAATTCGACAAGACAAGATGGTAAAAATATTATCACCAGCTCTGATGAGTCTCGATTTCTGCCGTGACGTTCGGAGGGTGGGGTCAGAATTTGATGTAAGCAACATGAAAGCATGGACCCATTCTGCCTTGTTGCAGGCTGGTGGTCATGCTGCAGTGGTGTGGGGAGATTTTCTGTTCACACTTTGAGCCCCTTAGTACCTGAGTATTGTCGCTGCCCTAACGCGCCATGTCACAAAGCTTCAAAATGACTTGAACATGACAGTGGGGTCACTGTACTCGAATAAATGGTCTCTGCGGTCCCCAGATCCCAATTCAATAGAGTACATCTGGGGCGGGGTGGAACGGCAGGTTCGCACCATGGAGGTGCAGCTGACAACAAATTGCGTAATGGCATGTTTCTAGCACCTTTATGAATCTGTGTCATGATGAATTAAGGCAAACAAGGGGCTAATCCAGGATAAGCAAGGTGAATGTAATGAGGTGTCTCTCAAATAAGGTAGAGAAAGAGTCAATATAGACGTACTTCACTACCAATGCCAAGAGCGATTGGTACCTCTTAATGTTCTTCCAACCTTGGCATTTCTTTTTCATATCCTTTATGGTGCCTGAATAGCAAATCAGTACAAAAATCACTTCTTCTGGTTTCCAGTCCAATGTTATATCTTTGGTTATAGTCACTAAAATCCTCGTGTGCTGCTACAAATATTTTCTAACAAACGTCATGTATGCTGCCGCAACTAGAGTATAACCAACCCCAACCCCCCCCCCCCCTCCTCTTCTTCAAACAATACTCTCATCTTCTTTCCTGGCGGTCCCGCTTTGTCTCCTTCTGTACACATTGAACTGTCACTTCAGCATAGGAAATCTTAAAACGACCAGATTAGGAACAGCAGCCAGGTCAGAACAGGAATAAGCGACCGAGCTTCAGGTGCACTTATTTCTCCAGAGTGCTGATGACTTGGCATAACGAGTGCGTCTGGTTGGCATAAGCACATGCAGTCCACTAATGAGCCCTCTCGTGTCATCCTGCAGCGAAGCGGCTTGGTGCTGATGCTCGTCTCTTATGTAAACTGTTATGTGCCTTTTTTTTTTTTTTTTCCCCACTGTAGGTGCCCAAGGAATGATGTGAGGTTTGTTAAATTAAACACTGCTGTCGGATGCCTCTGCGGGCAAGTAGAGAAGAAGACCTTACATCTTACTGTCAGTGATATCTGGTATAAGGTAGCTCGAGGGAGTGATTAGGATTAGGACGGGACTATTCCAGGAGAGGGTCAAAACATAAATTTGGCCTTGGAGAAACAAGAATAATCCATATTTATAATACAGGGGGGGAAAAAATGAATGAGGTGTGGTTTTCAAAAAGAAAAACACAGACCTAATATGGAAAATGTGAACCAGAAGTAAATCAAAATGATGGATTGTCTATGCAAAGCCAAAAGGATCAGAATCAAGGTTTACGTGATAAAGATAAAGATCAAGAGACACTGCAGTGATACAACGAAATTTGTTTGGTAGACCAGCAATGACGCACTAAATAAAACGACAGAATAAACAAAATATCAATTCACTAAAGTATAAATATAACATTATGTCCAATGGAATACATGTGGAGTGGGAAATGATGGATACGCAGCATAATAACCACACAGTTGCTGCATGACTGCTTCATTCTGATTGGTCAGGCTGCAGGTGCTACGTTTCTCAGCCAATAGCAAATCACGGGTTTATATTAAAACGTTTTGATGATGTGCTGTCGTTTCCATGGCAACATCAGATTCACCAAGACTTGTGTGGTTTCCTTTCGAGGTCACGTTTATGGAACGTTTAATGACCGAGTCTCTAGTGTTTGAAAAAGTTGAAAATGTTCCCCTCTGCTTGTTATAAGGCACCGACGCTGGAGACTCCTTCCAAAAATTTAGGAACTTGAAAACATGCATAAGACCGGATTCACGTAAGATTAGAAGTTGGCTTGAAACCAGAACTACGAGGGCGTTCAAGTCACCCGGGACTTGTGATGAAATTTCGCATGAATGAAAACCGACGAGAGTACGACACCGCAAAGAATTTCGCAAGTGAAAATATCTTGAAGATTGTCTTAAATCTATCTCACTTTCTTAAATAAGATTAAATATCTAAAGAAAATCTCAGATTTTTAAACGTATTTCTATTCAAATGTTACTAAAACCGTAGGCAAAAATGTATTTTCGATCATTTTAGAAATAAATTTCTTGAAAGAAGCAAAATATTTGTTTGCCATTTTTGTGCCATCTCACTAGAAATAAGCTAATAATCTAACAGTGGCTAATAATGGTGTGTTTTAATCTTATTTAAAGAAATTATGGATAGATTTGGCTAGACTCAAGAATCATTAGCTTTGTAAGATTTGCAGTGAAACACTTACTGAAGACTGTTAAAAAGCTGGGACAATGCATTAGTGTATCAGAGTTATTGTGCTTAATCAAAAGTCTCAGTTTGACTTGAACGCCCCCTTATACAATCAGCTGCTGCTGTTAAACGTACTGCATTTAATCTACCAACCAGAAGCAAGAATTCAACAGAACTGTCATGGAAATGAATTCAAATGTGTTGATGTTTTAAAAGGTCACATTTTTAACACCTGGAAACCTGAAACAGCTTGTTAAAGCAGCGCTAGCCTTGGGCCTGTTATGTTTCCTTTTCGTTTCTATCAGCCCGTCCCCAGAAGTGATTATGCTAATTGCTGTTTGATCAGATGATTAAATTATAATTTGATTAATCCTGAGCACTAAACGCTCAGAATACATTTACATATGCTTGGCTGCCTCGGCGCGCGGAGTGAATTTTCCCTCCGCCACTAACCGAACGCGACCCATTAGCACCATGACGAGGAGGAAAGAACGCTAATGTAAACCTGGGCTAAAAACATGATTATTTAAACCTTTTTTCGAATCTCACGACTTGCTGAAAAAAAAAAACAAGTGCTTTTATTTTATTCATATGCATGCGGCACCAATTTGCCAAGTGTCCGTCACGAAGATTTATGCGCACGTCAGACGGAGAATCCCAGGGGTAATACATCAGACAGATGAAAACGGGGTCCTAGCAGTCCTCACGCCTCAGCAGACATGGTGTGGTGCTGGCTATCTTTCCTTATATTTATTTTTACGTGTGCGCTTGGCGATTCAGTACGTTCCGGGTTTTCTTTAAGCGTGATGAGACAACGCAGTGCAGCAGAACCAATCTCAAGGGGAAGGGGATGAAGGAGGAAATGAGAGAGAGAGAGAGAGAGAGAGAGAAGCGGAGGGGGGGCGGGGTATATGTCCTCTGAAGGTGGAGAGAGTGACCTTAAGCAAAGGACGGTGGCGTCTTGTCTCATCATGTGACCCAAGATTGCATATGACCCCAGGGTTGGTTCCTATTTTCCATTCGAGTTGTGCAAAGACTGGTGCAGATGGTCCGTGATTGGTTCATTTCTGTTGATGACTACAGTGACAGGAATGATCCTTCCAGGGGAGGGGGGGGGGGGGGGGATGGGGTGGGGGGTGCGGGGAGGGGATTGGTGTCCCCACTAAGATATTAAATAATTCCCTTCACAAGTATGCCTTCAGAAGGATGTCTCAACATCAAAACACATGGCAATCTATCAAGGCTACTGTATGTTTGCGCCAATACAGTACAGTGCCCTCCATAATTATTGGCACCCCATGGTTAAGATGTGTTAAAAGGCTTTAAATTATTTTTTTTTTTATTGCAGAAGCATATTGTCACACTGAAAATTGTAGAAAAATGTATAATTTAAATTTTAAGGGGAAATAAAAATCCCTGACTAACAAATAATTATTTTTCATAAAATAACCTGTTCCACAATTATTGGCACCCCTAACAATTCCTAGAAAATAAATGTAATTGAAGTATTTCTGTCATTTCTACAGTAGTTTACAAAGTTGATCAGAGTATCTAGGAACATCTAATTAGTAATTTATCACTTCCTGCTGCCCTGGGGTATAAATATGACGTGACACAGAGGCCGTTTCTCTTATCCACTCTTCAACATGGGAAAGACAAAGGAACTCACCATTCAAGTAAGGCAGATGTGTGTGTCGACCTTCACAAGTCAGGCAATGGGTACATGAAAATAGCCACCCGCCTGCACCTGCCCAGATCTACTGTGAGAGGAATCATTAAGAAGTTTTAACAAACTGGAACAGTAATAAACAAGCCTGGACGAGGATGCATGTTTATTTTGCCTCCACACGCAGTGACGAGGATAGTAAGAGAAATACAAAAATCTCCAAAGCTCACTGTTAAAGAACTGCAACAAATGTCTCTAAAAAACAACCATCAGATGCTATCTACATGCCAACAAGCTCTTTGGGAGGCATGCACGGAAAAAACCTTTTCTCAGTCACAATCATAAACGCAAACGTTTGGAGTTTGCTAAGCGATACTGGGGCTTCAACTGGGACTGTGTTCTTTGGTCAGATGAGACCAACATAGAGCTTTTTGGCAACAAACACTCTAAGTGGGTATGAACAGATGAGTATGCAGAAAAGCACCTCATGCCCACTGTGAAGTCTGGGGGAGGACCGTGATGCTGTGGGGCTGTTTCTCTTCCAGAGGCCCTGGGAACCTTGTTCGGGTGCATGGCATCATGAATGCTTTGAAAAACCAGGACATTTTAAAGAAAAATCTGGTGGCCTCTGCCCGAAAGCTGAAGATGGGTCGTCACTGGGTCTTTCAGCAAGATAGTGACCCAAAACATGTGGCCAAATCTACACAGAAACGGTTCACCACACACAGAATCAAGCTCCTCCCATGGCCATCTCAGTCCCCAGACCTCAACCCCATTGGAAACCTGTGGAGTGAGCTGAAGAGGAGAGTGCAGAGGAGAGGAGTCGGGTCACTGGATGATTTAGAGACATTGTGCAAAGAGGAATAGTCCAAAATCCCTCTTTCTGTGTTCTCTAATCTTGTGAAACATTATAGGAGAAGATTAGGTGCTGTTTTGTTGGCAAAAGGGAGTTGTACAAAGTATTAAACATTAGGGGTGCTAATAATTGTGGCACCCATGATTTGATGTAAAGGAATTATTTCTTAATGTGGGATTTTTTTCCCCACTGAATAAATGCACTTGAATTAAAGGTTGGAATTTCCTCTTTTTTTTCCCATTGTGGTCCTGTGTTATTTAGAACAAAACATATTTTTTTAGAAGCTAAAGAACACATTTTAACCAGGGGTGCCAATAAATATGGAGGCCACTGTATATATTTTTGTATTTTCAAAAAAAAAAAAAAGATGTTTTGGAATCATAAAATAAATTGCAGTTGTAATTTATTTGACAACACGTGGGTTAAAATGCAATTTGCCTCCACAGCAAGAAGCCGCTTGTTATTTCTTTTCTAATGTTTTCATTCAGGGATTAAAAAAAAAAAAAAAAAACAGCTATGTGGCGCAATCATGTTGCAAAACAACTTTTTTTTTTTTTTTCCTGAGCTGAGTGGAGAAATCAAGCGTGGATGTGTTTACATATTCATAGTGTGCGCCGTGCTGATGGGACATTAGGGAGCCGAGCTGCACCGCAGCAACAGAGGGAGCTCATTTAGTCGCCGACCCTGGCGCTTTCTCATCTCGCCCCGATTCAGACGTCAACGTCTCGCACCACTGTAATTGATTTGGACCTACTGAGGCCGTTTGATCTCGTTACCGCGAGCGGCGAGGCTGTAAATGAGCATTTGCTCCGGCGCCGTTTAGCTGATACTCAGATTATCTCACTTAAGAGATGAAGAAGAGGGGGTATGGTTGGGGGGGGGGGTGCGAGATGATTTTTTATTTCCAGCAGGGTCATCGTCGCTCGGCTGTGCTCACCGAGCATCAAAGAAACGCCAGTGTCTTTACATATTGGACACGAGTGGGGGGTAAATGAACTCCATTACT
Source organism: Clarias magur (assembly GCA_013621035.1). Classification (NCBI taxonomy): domain Eukaryota; kingdom Metazoa; phylum Chordata; class Actinopteri; order Siluriformes; family Clariidae; genus Clarias; species Clarias magur. The sequence continues at coordinate 723,548 of QNUK01000091.1, read as the reverse complement.
GAGCTTTGCTTAATATTCATGAGAGCAAATTGGGAACGGGCCCGTATTTCTGTGTATGTGTGCGTGTGCGCGTGCCGGGGTTTGCACAAGCCTGAGGGCACGGGCGGGATTGCTAACGCTTCCTCTGGTGGCTTGTTCCGCTGTCCTTGTCTCCTGCTGTCCCTGAACAGCTCTGCTTTAATTACCTTCAGATCGTGACAGAGCTACAGTGGTGGAAATGTTCTACCTTTTGGCATCATTTACTTGCACAATGTCCCAACCACAGGCAAGGTGAGACTGGGTAACAGCTTTACACCCACACTCTGCGCAGCACCCCTGTGACCTTGAGTTTTTATATAGATGGGGCTAGTATAAATAAACTTCAAATGGTAAAAAAATAAAAAAAATAAAAAAAAATAAAAAAAAACATATGCGCTCAGGATTGCACAACCGAAAAGCATTTGATTTCAACAACTGATGATGGCGTTATCAGTGCTGGAAGGGCTGGCATTACTTTCTCCTCTCATCACAGTGGCACAAGCAGAAGACGGTGTGGATGGCATCAATCTCAGGGTTCATTCTTGGCAGGTTATTTGCCATCAATACAAATCTTAAAGTGCACCAGTTTCGGCAAAACGACAGGAAAATGCACAATATGGTATGAAATGTGGGCAGCACAGTAGCTTAGTGGTTAGCACGGTCATCTTGCATCTGCAGGTGCTGAGTTCGATTCCCGCCTCGGATAAAGCGGTATCGATGATGAGTGGGAGACAGCGTGAGTATAAAAAAAATGACAACAGTCTCACTTTGGCTGATTTCTTTCTAGCCTCATACAGTCTATCACAAAAAGACCTGCCTTCTAGACTAGAGCCTTTGTTTAAACCATTACGCTTTGCGCCTTTGTCCCTGATTACAATTAAATTGAATTAATTTTCCCAGGTACTTTCCCTTGCCTCAAATTTTGCTGACACAGCTTCAACAAGCCCGTGTGCTTTGCCTCCTCCATCTCAACCTCTATCTTTCCCTGTCAGCACATGTGTGTCTCCTTCGATCACCTTGAACTGGGAGCATTCGGGGTACCCATTAGAGTCGGTCTCAATCAAGACACTTACAGTATGCTGGCAATCCGCAAATCATGCTGTCGCTTACAGTAGTGCGAGCTTTAAGCCTCGAGCTGCGAGGAGTTTGAAAAGCTTCATCAATTATACATTTAACAGCGTTTATATTTAAATCAGTGCCCATTCATGTCCATCGACTCACGACAGGCCGTTGCTCTGGAGTGATGATGGTATTCCTCACGACTGCACACTTACAGTACAGTACAGTATACGGTTTACAGTAAGAAAATGCAGGTTATATGAAACCTGCACCATGAGTAACACCTTAAACACCAACCAGCCACGTAAACACGTCATCACTGATATGTGAAGTTTTCTCTAAGGAGCTGTTGGAAGGAGTCTCCTTTGCACAACAGCATCGCTAACAGTTGCAGAATAAAGGCGTTTTGCGCGTTTTGAGGTTTCTCTGTAACGTGATAAGCTGTTTTTTTGTTTGTTTGTTTTTTGAACGTATTAAGTTCCATATAAACAAAAAAAAAGGAACATCTGTTTATAGTTTTTGATGGAACAACATAAAACTATCTTGTTTGGTGCACATGTAATTATGGATGTATATTGAATGCATGTGATGTTATTTACCGAAATAAAATTATTATTATTTTTTTTTTTTAATGGAGATGTTGGCAAATTGCTATGGAATAAATCCATCCATCCATCTAGGAACCTCTGTAGTCCAACTAGGAACCACGGAGGCCAATGCTGACCATGGCGTTTATTCCCATTTTTACACCTGTGGTTGAACCTCCGGTCAACATTCACACATGCATTCACACGCTACAGACCATTTCAGTTTCGGATTTTTGCCAATTAGCCCAACACGTGGCCATGTTCTTGGACTGTTGGAGGAAACGCGCCAAGCACTTGGAGAACATGCAAACTCCATGTACCTGTACACAGACCCCAGGTGGGAATCGAACCATTGACTCTGCAGGTCAATGTGTTCAAAGGACACCGTGCTGCTATTGAATACATAAGACGAATGACGAATAACACTTCAGGATGCGACGTTGTAGGAAAATAATCATTCTTCAAAGGTTCTATTTCATAAACCTATCTATTTTCTTATTTCTATTGCCTTTCCGACCTTCCTTAGCCTATAGACCCATGTCTGCTATTGCTTCATTGCTGTTTATTTATTTATTTATTATTTTTTTTTTACCGAACATTCTTATATAAGAAATTTATATGTGAGAACTTCTATAAGAAAGATCCTTTAGAAAATGCACTTTACAAGACCGCTGTCTACTAAAGCCTCGCTAACTAATGGACTACAGCTTCTTTTGTCTCAAAACACATTTCAAGAAACATAAAAAATTCAGACTCTTTCTCCAGTCTTGCCTTTTTCCACCACACTCGGATGGACACTCGCCTCTTGAGAGATTACATTTTTTTTTTTTGTTGTAGTGCTTTTTCAGGGTTCGAGTTGGAGAAAGGAAACGTAAAAGAGTGCTACAGGGAATCAAGCTCAGATTTCTGTAGAGATAATCAGATCTCACGAATTCTCAGATTGATCACATTTTATAGGAATAATTCGCTTGGCAAATTTTATTGCTACTACAGTGCAACGCTGATTATTTTGCCCTTAACACCATGTTCTATTGTGTTTTACATTGTGCTGAGTTATATATAGTAGAGATCAGTTATTTATGCAACCAGTTTGTCAGTGGTGTACAGTTCATGGCTACCGAGCCACCATTACAGAGGTTACCTGCAAGCAGTACCATGCCCTGAATGTCTACGAGAGTGTATTTGTTTGATTCCAAACCAATGAAGCAGCCTTATGGAGTGAAAGAAACACGAACGAACCACGTCCTGATTGTTCCCCTGTTGGTTCTCTCACTTCTGTTGCAGTTCTCAGTGAAGATCTACATTCCAGCTTGTATTTTGTCAATGCATCTCTGCAAGAGGTAGTGTTCGCCAGCACCACAGGGACGCTGGTGCCCTGTCCCGCAGCCGCTGTGCCTCCAGCCACGCTGCGCTGGTACCTGGCCACCGGCGAAGAGAGCTACAACGTGCCAGGGATCCGCCACGTGCACCCCAACGGCACGCTCCAGATCTTCCACTTCTCTCCCTCCAGCTATAGCAAAGTGATCCACGACAACACTTACTATTGCACCGCTGAAAATCCTTCAGGGAAAATTCGAAGCCAAGATGTTCACATTAAGGCTGGTGAGTACTACGCAGGAGCCGAGTTGATCTAGCTAAGTTATGTTAAAAGGCGCGGATGTTAGAGTTTTGACAGAATTTAGCTACTGCTTTTATAAAAACGTTGTTCTGTACTTTCACCCGTAAAACACCAGTTATTTTGGTCAATAATCAGGAAATTGTCCAATCTTAAGCACTAGCTTAATGCTAGTCTGTTGCTGGCGTTATCCTTTATATTTGCCTTCTCTACTGTACATCCTAATCAGAAATGCTAGATCATTATTTCATGAAGTTTGGTTTTGAAATAAACACATACTTGTCTGGGTTTTCCTTCAGTCTTACGGGAGCCATATACGGTTCGCGTGGCGGACCAGACAGCCATGAGAGGCAGCGTAGCGGTCTTCAAGTGCATTATCCCTTCCTCAGTGGAGAAGTACGTAACGGTCGTGGCATGGGAAAGAGACACAGTCGCCCTCGTCTCAGGTAGGACCGGGATCCTGTTTCCTCGTCCCTCATGCTGTAAACGCTTCTCATAGATACACACGGTAACATGTGCTTGCTACGTGGGTTAATACAGGGGTTTGAATGAAATGAAAGAGATGCAGTCTTTTTCGATACGCAACAATAATATTTCATGAGGGAGTTTAACACAAGAAGAATTTAATACGTTCGGTAAAAAAAAAAAAAAAGTTTGAACTGAACCGAGCTGAAATTAGTTTGAAAACTGTGATTTGGCATGAAGGAAGGTGATCAGATAAATGCGTCACATCATATTTCATGTTGTACAATAACCCAAAAAAAAAAAGGATGTAAGATAAAATGCATTCATCTATCAGAACTATTTCTACAGTACATTTGCTCAAACTCTGATGCTCCGCCCACCCGCGTTCTACTGAGTGTCTCACAACTTTTATGTCTGGTCACAAGCTTCACATTGCACGTCTCTCGATGGACAGATTCTGTATAGTACGTCCTATACTGCACATGAGCGCACAGATGACCAGCGTGATGGATAGGAAAGATTGTCAATCATAGAAAGAATATGCCCCGCCCACCTGACTTTTTCTTCTCCCCCCTTTGAAATCATGCATTTTCACTAATAACCTTAAAAACAAGATGATTAGCTATTTTTCCCAGGGAGGCGGGGCTTGCATAATCCATTTAGCAGACGCCCTTATCCAGAGAAACTTTCTACATTTGAGCAGTTAATGGCTTTACTCAAGGTCCCAACAATGGCAACTTAGTGATGGGGTTGGAACCAGGTACCATCCAATCACTAGTCCAATGCCTTAACACTGAGCTACCCCCAGCCACCATGAGCAATTTTAAACGCTGTGTGCTGTCGCGTCTAGATTTTAAATAGTGCTTCGTCTCCAGTCATCTCTTGTCTGGATGACTGACCTTTTTCTGTTCCTGACCGAGTCTAGACTCTCTGTCCGGTCTGATTTAGATGTGCGGGGGCCGATATGCCAGTCGTGTCACTTTGCTTCACTGTACTGACCCACTTCTCACCCAAATGAAGGAACAGAGAGACAGAGAGACAGAGAGAGAGAGAGAGAGAGAAAGGAGGAACGATTTGAAAATTCACCTTGGTTAAATGGAACACGATGGTGCCCTTGCCTAGGGGCTGACGGCTCTCTCTGTGGGGTTTTGTGCAAACTCAACCGAGAATCATCACCTTGGCTGATGATTTTAAAGATTTTAACATAAGATCAGATCCTTCTACAGTAGTTAGTACTGTATATGATTATTAAACAAAACGCATATCATCATATTAACAAGTTTTGATTGCAACGCGTACAGGCCTAATAGAACCTTCTGGACATCAGAAATTAGTGTTCGCTCTGGAGAGGCTGTCAGAAAGTGTTATCCAGCCAGCACTCAGTTGTTCTGTATAAATATTTGATGAGCGAGGGCAATATTTCACAAAACAAATAGATTTTAGGCACAATTCACTGCATGTGTCATAGCATGGCACGGAGCGCTCTACCCTTGTGCCGATTCAGGGCATTAGCAGGGACTTCGAAATGGTGTTTGTGTGTGTGTGTGTGTGTGTGTGTGTGTGTGTGTGTGTGTGTGTGTGTGTAAGGGATAGACTACAATTATGTCTCTGCCTTTGTTTTCTGACTGTCTTCAAATGTTCATGAATAAATAAGCAGCGCATGGGGAGTTTTATAAAAAGCTCTGTTTTTCTCTATAAAGAAATCTTAAAGCTTTCCGTGATCTGAAAATTTGGAATCGTGCCAACTACAGTATACAGAATGTCCAGATGATGATGATGATGATGATGATGATGATGATGTTGAAAGTTTTTTAAAGGGTTACAAACTAGAAATTCTGGCCTCATTTACAAGAAGAAAAAGAAATTCAGTGGTTTCCTTCCTTTTCGTGAGCTAATAACGATGTGTATTCTCTGAAATAAGGTTCAAGGGAATTTCGTTCCAGGGTTTCGAAGTCGCTAATAGTCTCTAATAGTGTCGTCTGTTTAGCGCGCTGCTTCTTGACATTTCGCTAACCATTGAGCAGCAACTTGACCGGTCTTGCCCTCACAAAGCTAATAACGATTGCACCAAAGAGGGAGGAGGAGCTCAGGTCGTGCCCCGCCCCACTTAATGAGCCGGATCTAACAAGGTTTCACCGCAATTAGGTTTTCAGAATTTTACTGCCACTCTCCATGGGGAAAAAAGGTTCCAGAAAATCTTGTATCTAGCGTGTCTAACAATGATGAGCGTTAATCAACAGATTTCGAAACGACCGTGCGACAATTATGAGCGCTGATATTTGAAGAGCCTTGCTAATGGAGCTTGAAAAGAAGCGGAGGATGGAGGAGCACCGACAACATGGACGCCATTTTAGCAGGAAAGCCATGAGGGGGGTATTGAGAATTAGAAAGCCTGAGCTCTTGGTTTCCAGTTGGATATCAGAGGCTTTTCTCTTGTAATTTCTATCACAGCAAGTGTCTAAAATGTATTCCCTGGCAACAACAACAAAAGGTCAGTGAGGTTGTAGAGCTAAATCACCAAGCAAGAAGCACAGAATGATTTCTCTCCTGAAGAAAATTCCCGAACTCTATGTATGATCCGGAACAGTGAAGAGAAAAAAGGGTTTAGTGGAATAAAGAAAAGGATTTGTGTAAGGGAGAAGAAGAGTGTGGGGAGTGTGGGGGGGAAAAAATCAATACCTGTGTGCATTAATCATGCTGTGGGTGCAGACGGGAATTATGGGTACGCCGAGGGGTAGAGAGATGCATTTATGAATTCACACACTAGCTAAAATGCATCAGATGCACTCTGCACACCTTCAGCATCCACTCAAAGTTCATCCCCAAGGAGGTGTAGAAGTGTAACACTAATAATCCTAATCCTGCTCCAAAACATAGCTGGGTCTTTCTACAGTACGTCCATAGTGCTGGGCGTGTCGTGTCTGGTCTTTTGTGCGATACAGGAAGTACAGACATGGGTGTAAGTTGTTATAATGAACAAGTTTCTGTAGTCTTATACTACAACAATTTGCCAAACATTAGGATTTTCCTAATCATTCTTATTATTACTTACATTATAGCATTTATATATCTCAACAGTCGTCCTCTCACCCACGTCTCTGTTAATAAGGGGGGGGGAAGCCTTATGCGCATGGTGGAAGAATTTAATCTAAATTTTATTATATTTAGATCAGACCTAAATCTAATTGTACTGGTGCTGAAATGAAGTATATTGGATATGCAGTCAATCAACATAAGTCATTTTAGCCCTTTGAATCATTTACTGTATCATTTAAATCATTTGAATATTTTACTGTATCATTTAAAGCCTTCTTTTTAAGTCATTGCTGAATCATTTGAATCATTTCCTGTGTCATTTGAGTGCAGCGTTCGAATCCCTCCTTTGAATCATTTAAAATCATTTGAATCTTTTATTCTACCATCTGTATTCTTTGAGTCATTTACTCAATCAAGTGTAGCATTTGAATCTCTCTTTTGAATCATTTACTGAATCATTTAAAACATTTGAATCCTTATTATCCTTAGGCGAATCAAAGGATTTACTGTATCATTTGAGTGTAGCATTTACATTCCTCCACTGACTCATTTACAGTATCATGTAAATCATTTGAATCCTTTATTGTATTATTTGAATCCTTTGAATCATTTACGGAAACATTCAAAACATTTGGATCCTTTATTTTATATTATTATATCATTAAAATCCTTCATTCTAACATTTGAAACCCTTGGATTGTAGCATTTGAATCTATCCTTGGAATCGTTCACTTTCAATCATTTTAATTCATTGAATCCAAAAGTGTATCATTTAAACCATTTGAACCCTTTACTCTACCATGTGGATCCTGTTAATCCTTTATTTGAACAAATGATTTGAACAAAGAGCTGAAACTGTAGCTTCTCTTCCAGCTGAATTTTAAACAAACAACCAACTAAACTACGTCAATGCTAAACGTGCTAAAATAAGGAAATTAATACAAACCCGCAAACCAATCAGAATCAAGGACTCAACTCAGCGACGTGATATAAAACAGTCTGATTAGCATACGTTGCCCCAGATGGAACATAAAAATGATCGTAAAATGATTAGTTTGATCATGTGTTACGAGCGGCCCGTCTGCACGGCTCATAAACGGCTACATTGTTAGCCATTAAGCTGGGAAATGATTAGCGAGGACATCGGGACTAATCTTCTACAAACACGGCCGGGCTCGAGCCGCCGCCTCGCTACTCTGAGAGCTCGCAGAGCTGGATCATAGCCAGGTCACAACGCATGGCCGAGATCCAAAACGGAGCTCAGCGATAAGCACAGCGGAGGCTAATTAAGGCAGCGGAGACCCATTTTCGTCCACTTATGAATATTTGCCTGACGCCTCATGAAGACGCTGGGGAAAAAAACATGCATGCTTTGCTGGATTTAATGGCATATCAGAAAAAAAAAAAAAAAACATGAAGGTGCAAGAAAATGACGTCATTGTGTGTAGTTGATTAGATTTGGGTGAGATGTAGAATGCCTGTCTAAGCTATTTCGTGTGTGTGTGTGTGTGTATGTGTGTTTGTGTCCAGGCCACATTAGCCAATTAGAGTTGATGGCCATGTCTGCAAGCTCTTATCATCAGCAGGCAGCTGCTGCCATGCGTTTGAGTGAATGAGAGATTGAACGTGTGTCCATGTTATAATTTTTTCTTGTACGTTTGCTATTGTTTGTGTGAGGGAAAAGGAAGGCTGCTGCTGAAAGGACAAATTGCTGTGTGGTAGCAGAGGACACGAGGCATGTCGTATGAAAGATGGCACTCTCAGGTCGTTTTGCATAATCTGTTTTTTTTTTTATTTTATTTATCATTTTTTCATTGCGAATCTCAGGGAAAACATGGGCCATGAGGGAACTGAATAAGAAAAAAAAAAATCCCTGAACCATTAGTATGAGCTGGTGTGCATTTAAACACAAACACACTTGCCTACATTTGAATTAAACAGTGGTACAATATATTAATAACTATGCATCGTAACAGACTCGTTCCTTCATAAAAAGCAGACGTGTTCGTTGTTGCTACGACTTTTCAGCGAACGAATCAACGCGACTCAAGCCTCCTACACCAATAAGATTCGGGATGAGTCTTGCTGAGTCTCGCTTTTTCTCTTTTAATCACCCGCCTGAAGAACCCGAACAAAAACAAGCTTGAAGCCTCCGTATTCGCTGTGCTGAGAAGATAAGGCGCTAACATCTGATTTTTTTTTTTATAGCAGAAGCCCTCCGTCCTTTTATTTAATACTTTGGGAGATTAGTGTCTAAAATTGTTCCAGCGTCAATGCGAGCGCCAAGATGGAGGCTGAATCATGTGAACACAGGCAGCCATTTTCTCTATGAGGTTGAATTTAAGGCAGGTTGAGATTGTAAATGTTTCAGTTAAACAGTAATGACCGAATAAAACCCGAGTGGTTTATTTATTTATTTATTTATTTATTATTTAAAGCTTGTTAAGCAAATAATGCTAAATATAGAAAAAAAAGTGTTGAATTACAAATTAAATATTATGGTTTTAACAAAAAAGCCAAACCATTCTGTATATTTATATATAATATATATATATATATATATATATATATATAGCAGAATGGTATTATATATAAGTATTATATAATAAATGTATATATATATATATATACAAGTTGTCATGAAACTTAAAATTACAAAGATGTATTTATTTTAGAAGTGAATTGCTTAATACAAAATTGCAAATAAAATGTAAAAAATAAATAAATTCACAAATAATGTTAAAAAGCAACTTATTCTCATTTTCCAATTTTAAATTTGAATTCTTTTTTTTTTCAAAATACTTTTCATGTTCTAAATTTTAATGACCAGTTTATTTTAGTTAATTAATTGTAATTGAGGTAAATTTTGCTCATTAAATGAAATATACAAAATTAAATGAACTACTGTAATATTTAAATTTTTATTAAAAATATTTTAATGTTATGTCCTATTTTAATAATAAACAAAAAAAGCATAATATAAATAATTATTATTATTATTATATTATTATTATTATTTATATTATTATTATTATTTTATTATTATTATTATTATTATTATTTATCATTGCCGTTGTTGTTATTATTATTATTTATTATTATTATTATTGCTTTTTTCTACAATATAAATCCGTCACTTATGAATTGGATTATAAATAAAAAATCTTCAAAATGCCTAATGCCAAAGAAATTCTTTCATCAATTCATAAACATTATTATGACTTGAGGCCTACAGTATGAATTAAATCTGAATCGATAATTGTATAGTTTATTGTTTATTAATTTTTTTACTTGAGGTCTTGGGGCATTGCTGCAGCTCTATGCTCCATATCTACAATCCCTCAAGTTAAACAGCTATTATCAAGTCTTCAGTTTAAAAAGCTCACACTGTGTGACTGTATAATCAGCGTCTTCCGGCTGCTCTTGCTCGGCTTCTTCTGCATCCAGCATATGGCTCCTGGAGGATTAAACAACATGGACTAGCGCCATCGGTGGCCCAGAGATGCGGCACCGTGAGCCAAGACCTCAAATCCCGTACAGCTGAGGAGGAAATCAACATAATAACAGGAACCCTCTCTGCAAAGGAAAACAGATTAATTTTCCTCGAGAAATGAATTAGACCATGTGTTGCACATGTTTGGGAATCGTCATGTTATGATGCAGGAAGGAGAAGAAAAAGTGTCTTTGATTTCTCGCAGTGTTTTGGAAGCTTATTGGCGGCCCACGTGCGACAAACAGGAAGTCAGATTGAACCCTGAGTCGACGCGAAGACGGACCATCTGTAATCAAAGAGGCAGCGCACAGACAGCTTTCACTAGCATGTGCTAATCTATGTGGCATATGGGCATGGAGTGGAATTAACATGGAGGTGGAAAATAAGGCGAAACGAATGAATCAGGGCGGCACGAGGAACAGCGTCCCTAATGCTCTAGAACTTAAAGCACGTGTGCCAACAACTTAGAAAAAGCATGTACACTCACATGCACTTTTAGCAGGTTTATTAATGTTTCACATGAAAAAATATCAAATCGGAAAATCATTGAATACAATTTCACTATAATCAATCCGAATCTTTCTGCAATCCTAGATTAGGTACAAAATATATAAAATATATAATAAATGTATAAACAACAAAGAAAACAAAACAAAAACAGCCCTTGCAATGAACAGCCTTAGGTCAAAAGTTTTTAAATACTTCAAATAAAATAATATGAAATAAATAAATAAACGAATAAATAAATAAAAGATAGTAATCGATTACTGACCTCACTTACGCTATAGCAGCTATAAAGCTATAAACAGTCGTTTCTTCACCAGTCTCACTTTATTTGTCTGATAAGTTTAAAATGGCAAGCTTTTAACTCACAAAGCATAAACACCTCCGCCTTGAAGAGCTTCCAATGTTGAAACACCTCAATTGACTTGAAATCGAATCAAGTCTTATTGAATCAGTACAGTATCCGTGCAATTGAACCAGTCGTGAATTGAAGTTTATTGAATCATTTACTGTATCATTTGTACTGTATATGTACACTTTGATTCTTCTCCTGCCTTATTTGTATCTTTAAAACATATACTGTTGTTTGAATCTTTGGAATGATCTACTGTGTTGATTGAAATGATTACTGTATCAACTTGACTCCAACTGGTCCTTCATTAGCGAAGGTTCCCTGTTCGGTAGATGCTGATCATCTCTCTCTCTCTCCAGCCAGCAGTTAGTGAACCATCTAATGTCTGTTTGGACTTTAATGAGCACCCTCCGGCTTGACGCTTGTTAAAATAGTTTCAATCTTATTTGTTTCTATTATAGTTTGAGTGTACAGCCAGTACAGCCAAGCATGGTGTCCAGTCTTTTGAACTGAAGATATGAGGCTAAAATACATGTAGCTGACAAATGAATGCATGCCTATTTGTTCTGAAAAATATGTTTCCATTAAAAGTCTCTGTAAATCATTGATACCTCAAATGATTTCCCTATACTTACAAATGAAAAAAAAAAAAATGCATTCAAATTTGAGTAAAAATACATTTTTCCATTGAATTATAATTTAATGCTGAAATTGAACCAGAATCATTTGTTTTTTAGTGGGTCACTAACCTGGGGTCAACACACTTATTCCTACTTGAAAAGACTCCAAGCATCTGCATGTAGACTGCCTGGTCCCTCCAAACAAGTCACTGTTTCAGAGGGGATCGCATCAAGCAAAGACAACAACTAAGGAGTTTGGGTTCAGAATTATAACCTGGAAGGTGTTCAAATGAAATATTAGCATTAACTTTTTTTTGGGGGGAAATAGCAAGAGCATCAACGGAATTATGGATTTGGTTTGGTTTGGAGGAACTCTTTTTTTTTTTTTGCCTTTTATCTATTTAACTGCTAGAATTTTCTTGATAGCAATGATGCCACCTCGGAAGCACGTAATAGCAAGTTAGCATTCATGAAAGAATTAAAGGTATTGAAATAATTGCGGATGAAAAAATTGATTGCCAAAAAAAAAACGTTTTCATCATATAAACGTGGAAATAAAACTGACCCTAATCAAATGATATTATAATTATTATTATCATCCTCAAGGTAGTGTGGCTAAAACTTTAAATTAGCAACGTAGTGTTGAGTCCATGGCACTAATGAATTATTTATTTATTAATTAAGGTTGAATATTTTTAGTATACGGTAGGCATGGTAATAAATAATGACTTTGACTCATTCTTGATGCACTGACTCAGTAACTGACTTGGAATTGTTTTGTCATTTTAATCCTTGTTCAAGTCTGTATCCCTATAACAAAACTTCTGTTGCTGTATGTTATTAGCGTTTTTATTTAAATGTATCTATCATCAGTTTTGCTGCGAGTTGGTGCCTGAGTCGGTGCAGGTGAGGCGTCTCGGGAAGCGAACAGATGGAGGTGTTTAGTGAGCACGCTGACTCGAACCTGTCACTCGTCACCGCGGCATCGAGGAAGCACCATATGCCTGGTGCGCTCAAAGCCCTCCACCATGACATGAAAGTCGGTGCATCCTGGGGGAAAAAAAAAAGACGATTTTTTTTGTTTTTTTTTCACTGTGTTTGTCCTGTCACTAGATGTGAAATGTTGTCACTATTCGAAGTCTGTTCAGTGTCCTAGCCTTCGCTCAGAGTGTGTTGTGCGTCACGTTTTGATGACTTCATTAGCACTTTGCATGACACCCCCTAACCCCAACCTTTATTAACCTAGCATACCCATCATTTCAAGTCGAGATAGTACCCTCAATGGTACGCGAACTAGCAAAGTTAAAACATTACATAATTATACGTCCATTATTAATGCATGGAAAAAAAAATAAAAATCTTTTGTTTTAAACTCAGTGTCCTTGCTCAGAGGGCACCGCTAGGTCGGGTTTGTCAGGCTGACGTGTTGGCGCTCTGTAACCTCATCTGCTCGGTGGGAAGCCGTGGCATCTCTAGCCACCACCCTGCTGTGAAGGTTTTGTTGGCCATCTGCTTGTCTCTGGACTCCTACGGACCATAAAGGTTAGCCGGGGAACTCCTGCGTGAACGTGTGACATCACGTCATAATGCCGGACGCTTCAAGACGAGGTGGACGAATGATTTATACAAAAAGACAAAAAAATAATCAGAGTTTAGCCAATCAGGAAGACAGGTTTGGTGTTTGCTTTTTTTTGCATGAAGTGTCCAACATTTGCATGCCTTTTTCATGACTCCAGCCCCCCTGTGACCCTGCATACAGGATAACGTGATATAGAAGTGAATTTATACATTAAAGTTATAATAATGATAAAAATTTACAAGAAAGAGGTTTGATACCAGTAATACCTTTATACAGTACATGGCTAGAATTATACTATTAATTTGTTTAAATTTAACGTGCCAATCCTTTACGTCACTCCTACTGTATATACATATATATCTACTGTTTAATATTTATGCTTAGCGGATCCATTGTTGCTCAGAAAATATCCGCTCCAGCGTCTCTTATCTCCTCGCACACCTGACAAGACAGCATGTAAAGCAGCTGTGTCTCCAGCAGGCCGGATGCTGTTTTGTTATCAGGAACCTGTCGCCTTTCTCTCTCGCTCTCTCTCTCTCTGTCTTTCTAAGAGCCTCTTTTGTGTATGCGCGGCCGTTTCTACGAGCCGAAGACAGAGCGAGAGAGCGTCTGGCTACGGCAGGAGCGCACTGACACGACTTTAATCCTCCCCCCCCCCAACCCATCATCATCGCCCCTTCCTCCCCTCCTCTAATGTCAGATCGGGGCCCTGGAGTCACACGGCCAGTTGCCACAGTAACCGACTCACCTTCCTCCTCCCTCACATCATCATACCTAAAGAGAGAGAGAGAGAGAGATGTCTTGTGGCAAAAGGCTGGTTCACTTTATTTCCTTCTTGCTTTTCCTTTTTTTATTCAAGGGACAGAATAGCTGTGAAGGACTGGGAGGAGGGGAGAGTATGTGGAAAGATCTGTTTATATACTGTATACTGTATACTGGTGGGGACATCTAGTAAGGATAGGATTATCTGGTAATATCTGGTTGTTGTCACATCTGGCTGGTGGAAAGTTTTTTTTTTTCCCTTTTCTTTCTTTTTCTTTCTTTTTTTTTTTCTTTTTCTTTCTTTTTTTTTTTTAGAAAAATACACCAAAATGGTTTGGTGAAATTTGTGATTTTGGTGAGGTGTGATTATACCGTGGCAGGTCCCCAGAAGGCAACTAAAACAACTTTGCGTGTGTGTGTGTGTGTATTGGGGACATGAAGTGAAGGATATGGTGGGTGTTTCAGAAATGACAACCCTACTTTTGCAAATTTGCAGCTTCACAGGACAGCACAAGCTCCTGTGCAGACTGTGTGTGTGTGTGTGTGTGTGTGTGTGTGTGCGCGTGTGTGTGAGACTTTCTTTCTTTCCTGTCTGTCTTTTCTATGCGGAGGGAAGCTTGTCCGCCCAGTCTCCCCGTCAGCGCAGTAGGCAGCAGCGTACAAAGAAAGTGCCGGCGTTTGGCACCTGGGCGTTTAACCTGCATTTTGCCGCTCGTGCTGACAGGCAATTATGCTAAAGCTAAGCGCTAATTACAGCGGACAGCCGCACTCTCAGGGACTGGGATTAAAGAGAACGGTTTTCCTGTTGGAAGAAGGGAAAAAAGAAGTTATTATAATACATAAGTGGTGGCTGAAAATAGAACGTTCTCAAGCCGGCTCTGGTGATAAATATTCGCCTCGTCTCGTGTGCAGGATCCTCGTCGGAAATAACTCAGTGGGATGATGAGGTTTTTTTTTGTTTGTCTTTTTTTTTTTTTTCCCTTGCAAAAATAGTTAGTCTGTCCTGTTTGGTAGAGAAAGGGACGAATGGAGGACGCGAATGCAACCTCGCTACAGAAAGAGAAACGCCGTAATTGTCTGTCACCACGGTAACATCCGATTCGCATTGTTTAGAGAGAGCAGCTGCTGAGAGAGTGAGAGAGATATGCACAAGCAGGGAGTGTGGGAGAGAGAGAGGCAGAGGAAAAGGGAGATATAAAGAGAAAGAAAGAAAGAAAGAAAGAAAGAAGGGGGAGGGGGCAATACAGATGCCCAGAGAGGGACACATTGATAGAGAGAGAGAGAGAGATGCACAGTAAAAATTCTAATCATGAAGCCTTTTACTTTCCTGAAAATTTTCTGATGTGTTCTGGGACATTTACCTAAATCGCTGAGTCACAGTTAAAGACCATACTGAATTAACAAATCAAAATATATGAAATAAAAGGAACTCCACGCCGGTTCAGGGTCACACAACACCTTAATTTAGGTTTACACCACACCTTAATTTACAGTAGATTCAAACCACACCTTCATTTACGTTCACACCACACCTCTATTTAGTTTTACACCACACCTCAATTTAGTTTCGCATCACACCCCTATTTAGGTTCACACCACACCTCAATTTAGGTTCACACCACACCTTTATTTAGGCTCGCACCACACATATATTTATTTGCACCACACCCTTATTTAGGTTTGCACCACACCCTTATTTATGTTCGCACCACACCCTTATTTATGTTCACACCACACCCTTATTTAGGTTCACACCACACCTTTATTTTAGTTCACACCACACCTCAGTTTAGGTTCGCACCACACATTTATTTAGGTTCACACCACACCTTTATTTTAGTTCACACCACACCTCAATTTAGGTTCGCACCACACATTTATTTAGGTTCGCACCACACCCTTATTTAGGTTTACAGCACACCTCAATTTAGGTTCGCACCACACCTCAATTTAGGTTCGCACCACACCTTTATTTTAGTTCACACCACACCTTTATTTAGGTTCGGACCACACCTTTATTTAGGGTTGCACCACACCCTTATTTACGTTCAAACCACACCTTTATTTAGGTTCGCACCACACCTTTATTTAGGTTTACATCACACCTCAATTTAGTTTGTCACCACACATTTATTTATGTTCGCACCACACCCTTATTTAGGTTCACACCACACCTCAATTTAGGTTCGCACCACACCTTTATTTAGGTTCGCACCACACACTTATTTAGGTTCGCACCACACCTTTACAAACATTGTTTAATATAAATATCTCGTTTGCGCGTGGGTCCGGGCATAGACGCGGTGACAGCTGGCACACTTTGTCTTTGCTAGAGATTTACCGCACGTTAAATGTGCTTGAGTGGCACAGCGAGCAGCTTGTTGACATGGCGAAGTGCTGTCCCGCGATCCCAAAGCAAACATCGCTGTCTGCTCGACACTCAGGCTGATGGAGCTGGGAAACACCTCGACCTCGCGCCAGGGGAATAGACGGCACCATCGGTGCAATTAAAACGTTAGCATAATTGACAGGGCATCATTGAACTCAAGCTCTCTGAGGAGTCGTGATGTGAGTGGGGGTTATTATTAGCCAACGATGCCGGTCGTTAAAAAGCTGGTTCAGAGATACGGACCATGCTGACGCCGCGAATCGAGGTTGAGATTCTCAGATGATGCTGAGGCAATCTATACAGCTAACATGTTAGCATTTTTGGTTTCATTAAAAGGATTTTACACGTTATTTTTACATGGACCGTATCGTGTAAAAAAAAAAAAAACACTTTAAGAAACCCAAAATGCAAGAGCCTATAAGAAAATACGAGTGGTATCATGATACAAATTTATGACCAGTCATGTCTTTGGTTTGCTAATGCTACAATCAACAAGGCTGCGGTTATTCAGGCTGTTTCCTGCATGGTCCCTGCTGTATGTACAGTATCCTGTTCTTGTTGATTGTGTGCGTCCAAAAGCATGATGCGTCCATATGGTGCAAGACCAGCGTAAGTAGTTGTGGGCAGCATAGAGCACCATGTGACTGTACATGTGAGTGTATAACTATCAGAGCTCTGGTCATTGCCATATTGGCGGGAACTGACTACACCTAAGCCCTGGTTAATCCATAAATGGGTGGAAATCCATTGAATGAAACCCCTCTGTTGGTTGGAAGATGCCTACGTATCTAGCTTAGCTAGCTTAACTTCACATTAGCTAAAATTCTAAGGAGCTAATGTTAATTTTTATGCTAAAGTTACTTTGCATTTGATTCAACTCTCTCACCTCGACCCCAGTAGCTGTCATTCAGATTGACCACGCTCCTAATTATGCATATTGTTTTATTGTTCAAAATCTTTTTAACTGATGAGTTACCAAAACCATTTTTGGGACCAATCCACAAAGATGTTGTAAAGTTGGACATTTTAGCATGGGGCTCTATGATGATAGATTTATACTCTTCTCTCGGTTTATACCCTCCATTCTTCCTCACCCTCAACCCAACCTCCTCCTAGCTTTTTCTTTTTGTTGACTTGCAGATGACACTCTGTGTCCATTCTCTTGTTCATTAAATGTCACCCGTAACGTTTGTTGATTAGCTTTGTAAAAGATTGAACGGATCTAATTCAGCAGATGCTCTCATGTTACACGCTGGCGCTTGCTGTACCTCTGTTTTCAGCTGTACCCAAGAGGACAAGAAAAGAGAAAGCTTGATCTTCAGTACTCCCTCCCTTTCCCCCCTCTCTCTCTCTCTCTCTCTCTCTCTTTCTCTCTGTCTGAATATTTAATAATGTTGAATTATGGAGCCCCTCGACCATAATGAAGGCAAATCAGACAATTAAAGTCGAGCGCCTGCGCCTTAAATCCTCCAGCTCTTAGCCGAGGGCTAAAACGATTTAAAGTGCTGCGTTTGTTTGATTATCTAATCCTCCTGTCGCTCCTCAGCCCCAGTCACCCAGCTGCTTCCCAAATCTGCGTGAAATGAAATAATCAAGTGTCACATCAGACGTGTTATCAGTTATAATTCCTGGAGTTTAGCATGAACTTCCTGTCAAGATTTTGCCCTACGAATAATGTCGCGGTTCCTTTTTGGAATCACAGTCTTTTTTTAAACAGCATTTCTGCTGATGCTTGAGGAAAAGGTTTAACCTAAGCATTATTATTCTGACAAGGTGACTAAATAATTAGAATAATCATATTTGTTACAAAAAAATATCCCATGCCCTTGATGTTTTGTTGCATGGACGTGCACATGGTACACACCCTTGTCCGAGCCGACCGACTAGTTCTCCTCTTTGGTGTGTTTGAAATTTTATATTAAGCCCTTGTCGCATGAATCAGTCTTGGCTAGGTAGCTGGTCACATATCCGGTAACATATAGCCGGTCACAAGCCGATGTAGGTGTTAGCTCCTTTCTAGCACATGTCAGGATGTTTTAGTTACGATTTTACAGTATGAATGCCTTTCGCAAGTTTGGATTACTTTACTGAAAGAAAATTTTGGCTGGTGTCTCCTCCAGGATTATCATAATCCAAATTTGCAGAAATATCCATGAGCGATGTGTGCAGGTTTCTGTGGTCATGCACCGAGGTGAAACTAAAACTGCTAGACGAGGAGGCGGATGATGCTGTAAACTGATGCTGTGAAGTTTTTGATCATGTTGTTTCTGATGATCCTCAACAATCCTTGTAATTGAAAGTGAAATATAACTCAACAGTATTTTCCTTGATCTAATTTGCTCTCAATACTTGTTGTGTGACTCGCTACAACAACGCAAACCAAAGCATAAGCTTGCTTAAAATTTTTTAAGACTAAACCAAGTTTTTACTGATACTAAATTGCATCCTGAAATAACCGCGCTAACGCGAACCCACAGCGATTTATCCGTTGGAGGGGGGAAGTGTAGCAGATGGAGTTGCAGTATAGCTTTTTGACAGATCCCACAAAATTTACAAAAAACAATTTGGACAAAATATTTTGTCATTTGTGTCTTTTAACAACCTTCAAAGAAAACATGCAAGAAGTATTCGCCAAGAGTTTGCAATCATTTTTGCTTTGGTTGAAAAAAAAAAAAAAAAAAAAACATTGTTAAATTCTTCACTTGGTTTTGGAAGTGTAATTACATTCCAATTATTTCATTTGCAATCTGAGTTCGGATGATCTTCGTTTTTGTGTTTCAAAGTTTTTTTGCTCAAAATATCTGAACGCCTTACAAACTGTAGCGTCTGCTGTCTGCAGTGTTGTGCAAGTTAACATTTCACAAAATGTAAAAGTATTTCACCTTCAAAGTTCACACGTTTGAATTGCATGACCTACATGAATGGCAGAATCGCAAATAAATAAATAAATTAATTAATTAATTAAGTGAAAAGGTTGCTGGGAGAAGCATTGTTAGTTAACATTGCAACGTGCTTCTTATAGTAGACAGAAAGGGTGTGGTCTCTGTGTATTTTCAGGAGCTTTTCCACTCTCAATGGAAGTACAGAGTAGTTCCTTGAGTTGTTGTATACTTTGAATCATCTCCATCCTGTCTGCCCATTCTCCTCTATCCAGTCTGTCTGTCTGTCTGTCTGGCTGTGACACAAAAATAGTCTATACAACAATCTGTACATTTTCTATACAAGGGCCACTATGACAAACATTGACATTCATAAGGAGTGTGTGTGTGTGTATGTGTGTGTGCGTGTGTGTGTGTGTGTGTGGGCGTACATTGTGTGGGCTCGTTGCCGTGCCAACTGCAGCAGCTGTCAACATCTCACTCTCTAATGGTGACAAATGGTACTTATTACATCAGTGTTAATTCGGTGGCATTCGCACCGAGACGGAGACGCCGATTCCCACCCTGATCGAGCACAGGCAGAGTAATTACAGCACGCAGAGCTCAATTAAACCACTTATCCTGCACACTCTGTCACTTCCTTGCACAAGGGAGGGTAAAATGACAAAAATATCATATCACAGTACACACACACACACACACACACACACAAAAAAAAAAAAAAAAATGTTTTACGATGTTAAAAAAAAAAAAGAAGAAAAAAAAAAAAAAACAGTTGTAGTGGCTTGTTGAAAGGAACTTTTTGGAATCGAAAAAGTGTTTAGTTCTTGTGAAACGACCATCAGTGTTTAATCTAATATAGCAAAGAATAATATACTGTAAAATCATCTTACCACATACTTCTCCGTAAAAATCTCCCCCATATTTATTGCAATATCATGGGATATCTTGTTATCGTTTAATGATATTATCTCCGGCTTTGCTATGTATCATATGCCATGTCATATCATCACATCACATGTAAATAAAGTCGTATATCATGCAAAGTCATTTGTTTTATATTGTCGTACCATGTTTATATATACAGTATATAAACACAGCACACTCTCACACACATATAAATAATGATTAATCACAATTTTGAATATATATATATATATATATATATATATATATATATATATATATATATATATATATGTGTTATGTGATATGATGAAATTCCCACTAAGGCAAAGTTGAGGGACGAGGGGGCAGAAGAAAGCAGATTCACAATCGAGGAATCTATATTTAATGCCACTGTAATCTCTCAGGAGAGGTGCCAAACGCTCCTGCTGCTTAAGGTAAGTGAGCTCGGGGGTGTGGGCGCTGTGTGATTACAGATGAGTGGAGAATATAAAGAAGGGTGAAAAATGTGTGTGTGTGAGAGTGAGAGGGAGAGAGAGAGAGAGTGCTAATTTCAGCCTCTGTTCCAGTGCGTTGAGAGAAAATGTGATTTAGTGTGTGGAGAGTGTGTGTGGAGAGCGTGTGTGGGCGAACGAGACGCGCTCTAATGAGCCCGAGATGGAGGAGCTGACGTTACACACCGCTGTAGTACTGCAGCTGGTATTTACGCGGCTCCTGATGCTGATGCTGCCGCTTTCATGGAGAGCTCTACAAAAACAAAACCGTTTCTCTTCTCAGCAGCATCTCGTCGAGCTTTTGTGTTGATTCAAAATCCTTTCTACATCTAAATATATAATAACCATATACTGTACCTTATTCCAAAGATACCTTGATAATAATAATAATAATAATAATATAATAATAATAATAATAATAATAATAAAAACAATGATGCAGTATTTCCGTTATATCGTTTCTTCATTTCATCAGGTTTTTTTGTTTTTTTTTTTTTTTTTTTTTTCTGGCCCAGAAAACATCGCCCCAAGTGAAACAAATCCCAGCTTATCTCTGCCTCATTTGACTGAGACGAAATGTGAAACATGTATTCAGGGGCGATATGGTCAGTTGAGAAAGAAAAAAGTGCCACTTGGCAATCCTAAGAGTCACACTCACTGACTGTAGCAGATTACAGATTACAGGTTTATCTTATATATATATATATATATATATATATATGATCCAAAATTTCTATTAAAATTGGTTAGGCAAAAGTTTATTTTAAAATATTGTTTAGAGCATCTTCTGAATACAAAAATGCTGAACTTTACTTAATGTATTAGAGCTGATGTTACTGCAAAGATGAGATTTCCTCCTTTAGTGCTTTAGATTCTTCTTAGGCATCTGACAAACTGATGACAAAGAAAAAAGTCAAGCGGTGTTAGTGCTAGTTTTATTCCATCTTCTTTTGTTTTGTGGAAGGACCCTAAAGTTTTGAGGGTCAAAGCAATCGTTAAATATTCACACATTGTAGCCGCAGATGGCCCGGGGGTCAGCGGTGCGGCCAAGGTCATGCCAGAGTCCAGATCTTCTATTCCTATAAATAACAGCAGATTGCTAATGAATGTGCTATTTTAATTTGGATTGATGTCCCAACTGAATTCTGGCATTAGGGCTGGGCAGTATGACCATATACAAGGGGCAAACCAGGACATGTGACAAAACGTTTTATGTTGTGAAAATGATATACAGTATATTTACCTGAATGCTTGTGTTTGACTAGAAAGACAAAAATAATTATTATATATTTTAAGCCCCGCCCACTTCTGGCATTATCAGGACTGCCAGTGGTGTAGTGACGCGCACTGAATTATTGGGATTGAACACACTTTAGTGTAAAAAAAAAAAGAAAATTGGGCAATAGATATAAAATATTTTAGGTTGCATGGTCTGAACAGTAAACATGCCAAAAACAAAACAAAACAAAAAAATCACCCTGTTATCAAAGTAACTATCAAGCAACTTGCTACTTTTGCTAAATGCAGACAAGGACATTAACGTTAGCCTTAATAAAATAATAAATTTGCGTAAAATAAAGTGTCGTGTACATTTAGGCTGATCGTGTGTGATTTAAAAAAAAAAAGTGCTAAGCTAGAGCAGTAAAGATGTAACATTAGCAGCAGATTACTGTCTCGCTAAACTTTAATACACTCCAGTGAGTTCCTTTGAAATATGTTACATTTTGAATGTGTTGATACTCAGACATTTTTCAAATTGTGTTCATGAAAAAAAAAAAAAAGAAAAAAAAAACGTTAAATTAATAATTGAGGCTGCACAGACAGTATGTCGCCTCAGTGCTAGCAAAAATGATCAGGAGTTAGCTGAGGACAATGTTTGGGTGTAGGATTAGACAGAAAATAAATGCTAGCTTATAGCATCAATGCTATAAGACTAGCTCTAAATTAACACCTTTAATGAAACCCACTAAAAACATTTTAAACCTTGGCTTTACATTAAGTGAAGTCACGTAGGCTTTGGTTGTGATTTCAACCATATGTACAGTACAGTTCAGTACACGGTGCTACATACAGCATAACATAAACTAACACCTTAAATTAGCACAAGTCGAAACCTAATTAGTTAACTAGCAAAGACAACGACTTCTATATAAAATAAAGTGCGCTTGTGCAAATATGCAAACAGTAACAAACACGACACGATGCAATACACGGTGACAATGTAGCGCCACAGAGCTGAATTAGCACTTCTTTTTTTTTTTTGCCATTGTTAACATTGAGGCTGCATGCAGAACCTTGCTAATAATTTTACCCCTCAAGCAATTGATATATATGTATAGAGGCCCATGCTAGGTCATATTTTTACTCTTTCCACAGAGCGACTGGGTGTTTTCATGGTGGCACAAGGAAAGGTGTGGTTGGGTTTTGAAGCCAAACTCCCGGGAGGTCAGGGAGGAACGGTGCAGGGCGGGAGTGCTGAATTATTAACAAGAGGACAGGAGACGAGCGGAGAGGAGAGACGGGGTGGAGTGTTGCTCGGTAGATTTTTTTACTCTTTTTCTCCAGGAGAACCGTACACAGTCGAGCAATAACCTGCCGTTTCGACACGCTCGGAGCGCTTCAGAGCTTCCTGATTTCAGATTAGCAAAACTGGGGCAGGTGTTTCCTGGATGGCGTCCTGTGTAAACGGCGTCATATCCCGCAGCACACCTTTCATTTCACGCTCTCTCACAGACGAAGTGCTGTAAAAGCTAGCGACTAATAGCGTGCTAAATAAATGCGAACATGTCCTTACGCTTTCAGACAAGGTTGCGTACGTTTTTACCGTTAGTCAAAAAATACTAATAAAAAAAACCCTGACCTAAGCAGCAAGATATAATAATGTTTATAATGTATCTACGGTATTTTACTTAATCAGCACTTGTGTAAAGATCATTGTATGTGGGCTGTTCAAGTCAAACTGGGACTTCTGATAGGGCAAAATAACAGCACACATTTATGAGAGTGAAATAAAAAGTTCTCTACAGTATCTACAGTAATCGCCTGCTACACTAATGTACTTATCCCAGTGTTTCACTAGTGCTTGGACACCATCACGGTAGAAAGTTTTCTCACTACACCAGAGTCATGATCAGACTCTGCGTAAAAAAAAAAGTGGTGTTTATTCATTTTAATCTATTTATTCTTACATGTATCGTTCTGTAGTGTCTGTAAAACACATTTGTTATTGTTCTCACATACTGTACTGTACATTAAAGCAAATAGTTAAGCCTTTGATTTTACAGCTAACAACTTTATCTAAGACTGTTACAAAACCCTGGAGACTGGAGACTCCTTCCATGAATCCAAAATAAATATATCTTATAAAATTTGTAGAAAATGCGTCATAGAATTTTTCACCTCATCGACTTTTTTGTTTGTTTTAAAGACGCTGATGCCTGATGGTTAAAGCGCTCGCCCTATCATCCGGAGATCGCGAGTTCGAATCCCGGGTGGTGCTGTGACCTCTCGCAGCCGGAGGTCTAGAGAGAGCTGATTGGCCGAGCTCTCTCAGAGGGGAGGGATGAGAGGTACATAGTGCTCCGACATTAATCACGGCTCTACAGCCAGTCAGGGGCGTCTGTGAGCTCGTGCAGCGGAGGGAGCGGATAACGCCGTCCTCCGAGTGTGTTACTCCGCCCCCAACGGTGCGCGAGCGAGCGACCTTCGAAAAGATGCGGTCGGCTGGCGTCACGTGGTTCGGAGGAAACACGTGATAGTCTTCGGCCCTCCCGGCTGAGTGGTAGTAGTAGCCTTAATGTGGGAGCGCCCCCTAGTGACGGGGAGGAATTGGACGCGACTAAATTAGGGAGAAAATCGGGGAAAAATCCCAAAAAAAAAAAAAAAAAAAAGACGCTGATAACAGAGACATTATAACATATTCAAACCTGTGCATTAATATAAATATCTCATAAATGACTAAGATAATTTGTATTTACAGAACTGCAGCCTCTAAAGTTCAATTCATGTCCATCAATAATTTTATCACCTCCATTTCACCTTGTTACGTAGCCCTCTGGTATACTGTAGGTGCGGGATGCAGCATGTCTGATGTGCACTTATCCCTCGGTTGCATGCTTCTCCTTCCTGTTTTAGTCACACATGACGAGTAAGCTGCTTTAATGAAGCCACAGAAGCACCAGGAACAAAAGTGTGCTTTAAACCTGAGGCGCTTAGCAGGGTGCCTAGCGGGATCGCAGTCAACTATATACATATATAGGTTCTATGTGTTTATCACGTCTGCATTATTATGTGGAATAACAATAAAATATTATCTTAACACAACATATAAATAACCGAGACATTATAACATATTCAAACATATTCTGGCATATTCTTCTCCAGCACTCTCAGTAAAACCTACAGCGGGTTTATTTATACATTTACAAATCTGTACCTCATTATTTATATACTTCTTCTTCTTCTTTGTCTTTTGTCTCTTCGCTATCCCTTTTTTTCCTCCACCTAACCCCTATCCTCTACATCCTCTTTTCTCACACCAACTGCAGTAACTTCATGTCCTCACTCACTGCATCAATACATCTCCTCTTTGGTCTTCCTCTACCTCTACATTTGGACCTCCTGACTGGCGGTTCCAACTTCAGCATCCGACTAAAAATATATATATTCAAAATATATTAATAATAAATTAGTGACTGTGTTTATTTTAGTATTCTGTAGAGCTCTGGATTATCTGATGTAGAAATGTTTTCAAGTGCATCTTTGTGCAGTACTGTAAGGGAAAGAACTGTTAGGTTGTACTGAGTGTGCCGGAGTTCTTCTTTTAACTTTGTCACACTCACTTTTTTCTATTTTCATGCAAAACCCAATAGCCTTTATTAGGAATTTTTATGGTTTCCATGTGAAACCTGGTCTGTCATGTAATATGTTCCATATTCTTTACTGGCATGCTGCAAATAATTCTTTTGTAATGTTGTTTATTCATTTGTTTGTTTGTAAGTTTTATTTTATGTTTAGAAATAGTGAATGGTTTTGTACATTATAATGAAAACGTGATAAACATATATAACAAAATTTGTACTAAAGATAATCTTTTGCACAGTCCTGTTTACCAGAAGGATTGGAAGGGACATTTCATTCTGTCACTTTAATCTGTGTTCTTATACAACTGAGAGAAAAAAAAAAAATCTACCCATTTTGAAATAAGCATCTGACGATATACCAGCGTGAGGTTTGAACTGGTGCTGGCTAATAACGAGTGCAGTAAATCCAAGAATTAAGGGATTTAGGCATGACAGGTATCAAATCTCTGCTTCCTGTATACAGAATATTACAGGTGAAAAAAAAAACAAACAAAAAAACTCATATAAACAACAATGCTAAGCTCATCTCTTGTGGTAACCATAGCAACAGCAAAGCACAGCTACTTGTCCAGTGCCTTACTAGATGATAGAATAAATTTTCACCATGAATAAAAACAAGGAAAAGATCCAGGGTCCGTGTTTGATCCTGAGAAGGGTGAATATTGCTTGTTACATGAACTTAAAAAAAAAAAAAAAATGCTGAATTGTACAAGAGTGCATGAAATCTGATCTCCAGAATCCAGTTGTTATTGTCTAAACATACTACTGTATAATGTTGAATTGGCTACTTGGCCATAAAGTTTGGTATACGGTTTCCATCTTTCCATAGTCTATAAGATGAACGTACTGATACTGATATGTACTGAGAAGTAAACATACTGATCTGTTTTCAGTTTCTCCGAAAATACTGATCCCTATTTACAGACACACTCGCATAAAAATATGCATTTAGCTCACAATCTGAAAATGCCTCAAAGACATCCCTCTGTCTCTCTCACTTTTTCTTTTCCAAATAGGTCACTGGAGCTTACAATAGCAGCTTTTTTTTTTTTTTGCTTTCCCCTATTCAGCACTAAACTGTTTATCTATGGCATTTAAATACACACACACACACACACACACACACACACACACACACACACACACACACACACACACACACACACAGTACATTGTAAACAATATGATTTCAATATTAAATTTCAAACTTTTTAGTGCAAAATTTCTTGAAGTTTCTTGAGTGCATTCTTGAAGTTGCAACCTGCTATCAACACTCCAGTATTGCAGTTTATTAATAAAATAAATAAATAAATAAAAGGTTGCACGCTATGCGATTTAATTCAGTCACTTTTATCTTTGATTGCGATACACAATGTTGTGTTTAATTCATGTGTGAAAATGTTTCCTCGTGCTCCCAGAACCACTCTTTCACAAACTGAGTCCCTGAATTCGTCCGTGCCATCAGGGAAGAAAAACCCCATAGATATGATAACCTGGTCATTCAGGTCTTTAATTAACGTTGCTGAGTCTCGACCTGAGCACCTGAAGCAACCCCAGATCATAACACTGTCTCCAGAGGCTCGTACAGTGGACACCATGTACGATGGGTGCATCGACTTCGTGCACTTCCCTTCTTGCCCTGATGCCCTTATTTTCCATCGCCCAATCCAAAGTCCAATCTTTATGCTTCCCAGAAAACTGAAGCCCACATTTCATATATTAAGTTGACAGTTCAGAATTGTCCTTCCATGTTTCAATAATGTGACCCTTCTGAAATAGCCATATTTTTTGGCCAGAAAGTATATGGACTCCAAAGGCTTGTGTAAACCTTGAAGATTCATGTTAGATCAAACTGTGAGAGTGTGGTCTAAACATGAACCTCAGTGGAAGATATTAGTCTCAAAAAAGAAATTGACCTTTTGTACAAAATTACTCAAAATTCCATAATGTCACCAATTTGCTTACATTTACAGATGGACAACCCAATCATGCACAATGTTACACTTCCGCACTTTTCCTTTACATCAGTGAAAGAAGAAGAAGAAGAAGAGGCTGTTTCCATGGAAAATCACCCTTGATATTAAAGATAACTCTTATTGCAACTCCACCCTTGAGAAGGAATCATGAGAAAACCTTGTCCAAATTGCTCTCTCCATCATTCCTGACATGGACGTCCCCTCTGACAATCCCAGCAGACTCGGTTCTTTCAGAACATCTCTCTGTTAACGAGGGCGTGAGATCTTCCACAAGCACAGATTATTTGGAGGAGAAATAAAATTCAGAGTAGCTGGTGCTAAAAATGATGTACGTGCATGTGTGTGTGTTTCAGGACCTCGATTTCTCATAACGTCCACGGGAGCCTTGTACATCCTGGATGTGCAGAAGGAGGACGAGTTGTTCAACTACCGCTGTATGACAAGGCATCGCTACACCTCCGAGACGAGGCAGAGCAACAGCGCCCGGCTCTTCGTGCCAGGTGAGAGGAGGGCAGTAAATCAGAATCTATTGCTTTCCATTTGCTATTATGATCAGAGGTTAGGGGGCTCTGCTCAAGGGCCTGACTCGCAGTAACATGAAGCAGAAATCAAGTTCACGTAAATTTGTGTATTATATCAAATGATGCCTTTCTGTTCATCTTCCAAGACCCCACAAATGCTGCTCCTACGATCCTCGATGGCTTTGAGAAGAGGGAGGTCATGGCCTCGCACAGGGTGGAGCTCCCCTGCAAAGCTTCAGGGCATCCAGCACCAAAATACCGCTGGCTGAAGGACAACAGGCCGCTGGAGCCAGACACGCGCTTTAGACAGAGCGTGACTGGTCTGCTGATCGAAAGAGCGCAGGCCAGTGACTCGGGCAGCTACGTGTGCGAGGTGTGGAACAGTTACGGAAATGCCGAGGTCATAGGTCGCCTTCTGGTCAAAGGTACATTCGCTTGTTCATGCACTAATGAATCCATCCAGGCATATGAAAACGTTTTTAGGACTCCATGATGCTAATGCTAATTAAAGAATGAATACATTTTACTGATGGGAAATGTACAACAGTAAACAAAACAAACAACAACAAAAAAACGTACTGCTAACAACAAAATGTAAAATAGTTAGTGGAAATTACAAAAAAGTTACAGTCATGATGGCTTGGCGGTTAGCACAATCACCTCACACCACTACAGTCCTGCCTACACTCTAGGAGTTTTCATCTTCTCTCTGTGCTTCTGCCAGTTTCCTCCTACAGTTCAATGACATGCAGTCTATTTTGATTGGTGTTTCCAAATTGCATGTAGAGTTTGAGCGGTTGTGTGAGGGTATGTGTAGATTGTGTTTGTACCCAATCCAAGGTGTACGACACGTCAGAAGTGTGTCATTAAGCTTGCACAATTGGCGGGGGCGAATAGCACTTCATCCTCAACATCGTGTGATTGAGTGAGCAGTTTGACAAGATGTCCTTAGCTGGGTCATGTGTCTCAGAGGAAGTACTGTATGTGAAAGTCTTTTTCGGTGGCCATCAGGTTGATGGAAGGATGCCCTGAAAAGACATGGGTAGGATTTGGCTACGACTACTGAGGCTGATTTTTCTTGACTAGCAGCACCTGAGTCAGGGTTTTCCAATAAGATCTCAACCTCTGCCTTTAAAATGTTTCAATCAAGAATTGTCCTTAACACTAATTGCTGATCCTCAGTGTGATGGATTTGTTCAGAGCCCCTGCGGGTGGTGGTCAGTCCTAGGAAGGTGAAAGGCAGCGTGGGCAGCCAGGTTTCCCTGACCTGCAGCGTCACCGGTTCAGACGAGTTCGAGCTCTCCTGGTACCGCAACGGTGACATGATCAACCCTGGAGGTGACGTCCACATGAACGGGATCAACAAAGAGAACCTGGTGATGGACGGCATGGCCAAGAGTGACGGAGGAGCTTACCAGTGCTTTGCCAGGAAAGGGAAGATCTCAGCTCAGGACTTTGTGCAAGTCATTTTAGAAGGTCAGTAAACTTTGTAGAACATTCTTTCTTGTTCTTGTTAAATATAGCACCTTTCTCATGCATAGAAATAATTTGGACATGGCATCTTGATACCATGATTCCAGTTCTCCAAGATAGTTATCTTCAGGAAGGAAGTCGAACAGTGGCCATGTAAGTAAGTCTGCAGAACATCAACCAAAGGTCTTGATCTGGTTTAAGAGCGATATTATTAGAGATTTTGGGTGATATGCTTGTTTGAGTTATATTGATTGTCAAAGCCAGTGGTCAATGATACAAAAGCTGGGTATTAAAACACACTGAATTTGTTGATTCTTTCATAAACTATTTTGCATGTTTTTTGACAGACGGCACCCCTAAGATCCTGTCTGCCTTCAGTGAGAAAGTGGTGAGCCCCAACGAGTTCATCTCCTTGATGTGTCACGTCAAAGGGACGCCGCAGCCAGCTGTGATGTGGACCCTAGACGACGATGTCGTTGTGAAGGATAGCCGCCACCGCATGGGCCACAGCATCACTGCCGAGGGGAATGTCGTCAGCTACCTGAACGTCTCTCACACTCAGGTCCGTGACAGCGGCGTCTACCGGTGCACGTGCAACAACTCTGCGGGCACGGTGTCCTACCAGGCTCGAATAAACGTAAGAGGTGCTTGTCAGATCAGCTTCTCCAAACACACACACACACACAAGTCACGCAATAGTTATCAGTACCATGTTTCTTACCCAAAGTCTTGTCCAGAGGAAAGTGCCCTCATTTAATTCTTTTTTTTTGTGTGTAAAAACAATCATCATCTCATCATAGCAGGTCTTAATACAACCTCAGATGAACAAGAATGTATAACTTTTTTCACTGTGCCATTATTTATTTAACCAAAATGAAGCCACAAGAAAAAATGCCGGCAATACCAAATACACCCATTTCTGATTACACAGGATTTAAGAGGGTAAGTTGCAATCAGGTGCTGCTAACCATCATCCCTTGATTAACTGATCATCATCAGGTGTGCAGACCACTATACAGTAAATGCAGACGTTTTGGCAGTTTTCTGGTCTCGAGCATTCAAGTGTGTGTTAACACGATGCCAAGAAGGAATAAGCAATGGTCTTAGAGAATCAATTGTTGCTACACATCATTCTGGAAAGGATTATAAAACCATTTTCAAAGTTGGAGTTCAATGTTCTACAGTGTGAAAGATTATTCCCAAGTGGAAAGCATTCAAGACAGTTGCCATTCTTCTCAGGAGCAGACATCCCAGCACATTCACCCCAAAGTCAGGCCATGCAATACTAGAAAAAAAATCACTGAGCATGATAAATGTAAAAGTATGTGAGCAAAATTAGAAGATTAAACACGTTTGGTTGGCTTGGAAGGGTTGCCAGGAGAAATCTCTTCTATCTAAAAAGAACACAAAAGCGCGACTTTTTTTTTTTTTTTTCTTCTGCCACAAGACCTGGACACCTTGCTGTCATTGAGTTGACCATGAAGTCCTCTGTATACCAGAGTATGCTAGAGGCAAATGTACTGTAAGACAATCTCTCTGATAGCTAAAGCTTGGATAATGTAACAGGACAATCATCTGAAGCACATCGATAAATCTACAGTACATCAGAATGGCTGAAAAAAATAAAAGAATCAAGGTTTTAGAATGGCCTAGTCAAAGTTCAGACCTCAACCCAACTAAAATTCTGTGGTGGGACTTTAAGAGAGCTGTGTATGAACCTCAAGGATCTGAAGCAATGTTGTGAAGGAGAATGGACCAAAACTATGAGAGAATCTGATAAAGTCATACAGAAAATGATTCCTTCAGGTTATTGCTGCTAAAGGTGGATCTACCAGCTATTGAATCATGGGGGTACTTACTATTGTCTGCAGTTTTTTTTTTTCTTTCTTTTTGGCTTCATTTTTGTTAAATACATAATGGCACGGTGGAAAGATGTTATACTGTATGTTGTTCATCTAAGGTTGTATTTGCCTAATACTAAGACCTACTATGATCAGATTACTTTTTATTATATTTTTGCACAAAAAAACCTAGGATTAAAAGTGGCAGTACTATCTTTTACAAATGACTGTAGTTTGCTTTTAAATCATAACATCAGAGTATAATCTTTTTTTCCCCTCCTGTCTTTTCTGCAGGTCTGTGAAGCATTGCATCTCTAACGATTTACATCACACTCGACTTTTTGTTACTGTTTTTCTGTTTATTTGCTTACTTATTTTTATCCCCAGCTTTTCTCGTCTGGTCTTACGTTAATGCCTTTAGACACAATGATAGTTAGGATTGATATCAAATCAAACATAATTACAACTTCAGCCATCTCTTTGAAAACCAAAGTTTTGAAACCAGTTTTCATTCTCATCTTTCCAGGTCCTGCTGACATACGCCCCATGAAGAACCTCACTGCCATCGCCGGCCGGGACACCTACATCCACTGCCATGTCATCGGCTACCCCTACTACTCCATCAAGTGGTTCAAGAACTCCAACCTGCTGCCGTTCAACGACAGACAGCGAGCATTCGAGAACAACGGCACTTTAAAGCTACTGAACGTGCAGAAGGAGCTGGACGAGGGCGAGTACGCCTGCCATGTCCTCGTCCAGCCACACGTCTTTAAGAATCAGAGCGTCCATGTCACTGTGAAAGGTAAAGGGCTCGTCATAGAAACCAATCAATAAATCAATATAAGGAAACTTGGTATATAAACAGTGAAAATTTTAAAGTATTGTCTGGTCGTCTAACATTTACATAATTAGGGTTTAATACTTGTAGATCTTAAACTCTTCCCTAAAGCACTTGTAAACAAATAAATATTTTAATTATCTAAATGATTTTTATTGCATTTATGTTGCTTTATATACAGTATACTGTACAGTCGTGGCCAAAAGTTTTGAGAATTACATAAATATTGGAAATTACGTTTTTATAATAGCAATTTGCATCTACTCCAGAATGTTATGAAGAGTGATCAGATGAATTGCATAGTCCTTCTTTGCCATGTAAATTAACTTAATCCCGAAAAAAAACTTTCCACTGCATTTCATTGTTGTCATTAAAGGACCTGCTGAGATCATTTCAGTAATCGTCTTGTTAACTCAGGTGAGAATGTTGACGAGCACAAGGCTGGAGATCATCATGTCAGGCTGATTGGGTTAGAATGGCAGACTTGACATGTTAAAAGGAGGACGATGCTTGAAATCACTGTTCTTTCATTGTTAACCATGGTGACCTGCAAAGAAACGCGTGCAGCCATCATTGCGTTGCATAAAAATGGCTTCACAGGCGAGGGTGTTGTGGCTACTAAGATTGCACCTAAATCAACAATTTATAGGATCATCAAGAACTTCAAGGAAAGGAGGTTCAATTCATGTTAAGAAGGCTTCAGGGCGTCCAAGAAAGTCCAGCAAGCGCCAGGATCGTCTCCTAAAGAGGATTCAGCTGCGGGATCGGAGTGCCACCAGTGCAGAGCTGCTCAGGAATGGCAGCAGGCAGGTGTGAGCGCATCTGCACGCACAGTGAGGCCAAGACTTTTGGAAGATGGCCTGGTGTCAAGAGGGGCAGCAAAGAAGGCGAATGGACTGCTGAGGACTGGGGCAAAGTCATATTCTCGGATGAAGCCTCTTTCCGATTGTTTGGGGCATCTGGAAAAAGGCTTGTCCGGAGAAGAGAAGGTGACGCTACCATCAGTCCTGTGTCATGCCAACGGTAAAGCATCCTGAGACCATTCATGTGTGGGGTTGCTTCTCATCTAAGGGAGTGGGCTCACTCACAATTCTGCCCAAAAACACAGCCATGAATAAAGAATGGGACCAAAACACCTTCCAACAGAAACTTCTTCCAACAATCCAACAACAGTTTGGTGAAGAACAATGCATTTTCCAGCACAATGGAGCACCGTGCCATAAGGCAAAAGTGATACAGTAACTAAGTGGCTCGGGGACCAAAACGTTGAAATTTTGGATCCATGACCTGGAAACTCCCCAGATTTTAATCGAGAACGTGTGGTCAATCCTCAAGAGGCGGGTGGACAAACAAAAACCCACTAATTCTCACAAACTCCAAGAAGTGATTATGAAAGAATGGGTTGCTATCAGTCAGGATTTGGGCCAGAAGTTGATTGAGAGCAGCCCAGTCGAATTGCAGAGGTCCTGAAAAAGAAGCGCCAACACTGCAAATACTGACTCTCTGCATAAATGTCATGTAATTGTCGATAAAAGCCTTTGAAACATATGAAGTGCTTGTAATTATGTTTCAGTACATCACAGAAACAACTAAAACAAAGATCTAAAAGCAGTTTAGCAGCAAACTTTGTGAAAACTAATATTTGTGTCATTCTCAAAACTTTTGGCCACGACTGTAGAATTTGTACTGAACTTTATAGTTTCTAGGGTTTTTAGAATTTAGATCAAGATTGATTGATTAGAATTTGGATTTTCTGTGTGTGTGTGTGTGTGTGTGTGTGTGTGTGTGTGTGTGTGTGTGTGTGCATGCTGTAGCTTAAAAACTTTATACTGTAAATATTAATGCATTGATTTATATTTTTGTTCAGCATTATTTTTTAAACAGTTTTACAATATTTCAAAAATATAAAGAAAAGCATTTGTTCTCCTAATACTACAAATTAACACATTTTTATTACAACATTATTTTAATAAATTTTTTTAAAAACAGGTTTAAATATGCTACTTCATATTTATATTTATCAATATTTATTAATGTTGTTATTTTTTGTATTTTAAAAGCTATTATGAAATGTATGGTAATTGATTCATTTTATTATTATAATTATACATTACTGCATTCCATGCTAGCACTTTTGAACCTTTTTTTTTTTTTTTTTTAGCAGCTGTAGAATAAAATTAGGTACTATAATTATTCATCATGTGGATGTGGTGAATAACTGAGTGCAAGTTCAGCCCATAAATGTTTCATGTACTTTGTTTGACTCCTCTTCCTCTTCCTCAGTCCCTCCCTTCATCCAGCCCTTTGAGTTCCCGCGTTACTCCATCGGTCACAGGGTCTTCGTTCCCTGCGTGGTGCGTTCAGGTGATCTGCCCATCTCTATCAACTGGGAGAAAGATGGAAAGCCCATTAATGTCAGCCTGGGCGTCACCATCGACAACATCGACTTCACCAGCTCGCTGCGCATCTCCAACCTGCAACGGGTTCACAACGGCACGTACACGTGTATCGCTCGAAACGATGCCGCCGTTGTCAAATACCAGAGCCAGCTCATCGTCAGGGGTGAGGATGAAATGATTTACTAAGTTATTCCTCGGTGGCTCTAATAGAAAAAGGTCTTCCGATGATGTAGCATGTGGTTAAGGAATGATTTTGCTGTTCTCATACTGTATGTAGTTCCACCGAGATTCACCGTCCAGCCCAAAGACCAGGATGGGATCTACGGGAAAGCTGTGATCCTCAACTGTTCTGCTGATGGAGAACCACGTCCAACTATAGAGTGGAAATACTCTAAAGGTATACATTTACCAATCAACATATGGACCGAAAGCAGTGGTGTGCACAGATTAAAGCAGTTGTGAGGTTCTTCTCTGATTAAAGCGGCATTAAGTTTCTTCTTGGATTAAAAAAGCAGGGAGGATCTTCTCTAATTAAAGCAACATTACATTCTTTCTCCGATTAAACCAGCATTAGCATTCTCTCTGATTAGAGCTGCTGTGAGGATCTTCTCTCTTTAAAGCAGCATTAAGGTTCTTCTCGGATTACAAAAGCGTACCAATGAGGTTCTTCTCTGATTAACGCAGAAACCAGGTTCTTTTCTTATTTAAACAGCTTTGAGGCTCTTCTCTGATTAACGCAACATTAAGGTTCTTCTCAAATTTAAGCAGCTGTGAGGTTGTTCTCGGATTAAAGCAGTTCAGAGGTTCTTCTGTAATGAAAGCAAGCAGAAGTCTGGTTCTTCTCTGTTTGGACAAGCAGGATGGTTCTTCCCTAATTAAAGCAACACTATCTTGTGTTGGCTCTTTATTAATTGAAGCAGCGAGGCAAAACGATGTTCTCTGATTCAGGTCCTGAATGTTCTTGCAGGTGCTGGCGTTCCTCAGTTTCACCCGATTGCACTAAACTCGGGCTACAGGGTCCAACTGCTGAGCAACGGTTCTCTGCTCATCAAGCACGTGCTGGAGGAGGACGCCGGTTACTACCTCTGTAAGGTCAGCAACGATGTGGGAGCCGACGTCAGCAAGTCCATGTACCTCAACGTCAAGAGTAAGTCATGCTGAATTATTTACCTCTGTCGCTGGTACACATTTACTCCTAGAGGTTAATCAAGGTCATGGGAGCATAAAGCGTCGAGGCAACCGTAGAACTTCTGCCTTACTGTGGCCTTCCTGTACTGTGTGTGTGTGTGTGTGTGTGTGTGTGTGTGTGTGTGTGTGTGTGCTGTATCTCTGCGCTCAGTACCCAAAGACTTATCTTCCCTCCATTAAGCCTTGAACTGAAGCAGAGGCAGTCATGTAGAAAAGCGAGCTCTGAAAAAGCAGTTTGTGTGTGTGTGTGTGTGTCTCCCTTTTATCCCAATCTGTCTTTCTCTCTTCCAGTATTGCCTCTTATGTCTGTCTCTGTCTCTCTCCTCAAGCTTTAACCTTGTGTCTTCCTCTCATTTTCATCCTCGCTGTTTTATTCTTTCATTCCCGCTGTCTCGTTCATGCTTATTTTCATCTACTCTCTTTCTCTCTCTTGCTTAGCGCATATTTCTTTTTCCTCCATGTCTGTTCATTTTGATTCCTGTCTTTATCCATCTTTATTAGTCTAAATCTTTGTACTTCCCTTACCTTTCTCAATCTGTTTTTTTTCTTCCTCACTTTGACCAGGTATCTATCTGCTATTCCCTTTTTTTTTCTAACTGACTCTCTCTCTCTCTCTCTCTCTCGCTCACTCTCTCTCCGAGTCTGCCTTTCTTGTCTCAATTTTACTGTAATTTCCCTTCATTTCTGCCTCTCTTCATCTCATTATGTCTTTCCCTCTTTAGTTCTTTTTTTTGCCTCATTTCTCCTGTCTTCCTTGATCTTTTCTTTTTCCTCTTTCCTTTCTCTCTCTCTCTCTCTCTCTCTCTCTCTCTCTCTGCGTACCGCTCGATATTAAAATGATTTTTCTAAAGAATAAAGGTATTACGTTTTTTTGGATTTTGTGGAAATTGTCCTTGCTGCAAAGTTTCAAAAAGTTCCGGGAAAATTCTCTTCACCGCCCCCACCTCGCGCGCACACCTCTTCATCCAGTCAGTCAGTGTGTGCTCGATACGTGTTTGATCGATGACACGGCGGAATGGTCTACCCTGTGCATGTCTTCGTGCGGTGTTGCCGCGCTCGCCGCAGGTCCCCGGAGTCCACAGCATCATGTTGTTTTGATCCTCAGTACCGGCACCACTGTAACTAGAGCCTCCCCGAGCGTCCTGACCTGCTCTGCTCAGCTCGGCTCCGATCGCTGTGTGTCGGCTCCATATGAGGTCCTCATTAGGCGCTATGTGGAGACATACTTCCCAGAGGGAGGGACAGGATGTCCCATTATAAACAGAAAACATGCATAATGATTGTAAATAAATAAATAAATAAATAAATAAAACTGACTTGTATGAAATATACATATGTCCCGTCTGTCCTTGAGCCGAGGCCCATATGGGTGATGTTGTCTTAGGGAGCATTATTAATGTTTTATAATGGTGGCCTGTAAAACCTTGGCATTATGAAATGTATTTAATTTATTACGGCACGGTGGCTATATGTCAGTTACTGCATCACTGCCGCCTTGCACCTCATGGGTCCAAGTTTGATTCCCAGTTTTGGGGTCTGTGTGCATGGAGTTACATGTTCTCCCCGCACTTTGTGGGTTTCCTCCCACAGTCTAAAGACAGGCAGATTAGGCTAAGTGGCGTTCGCAAAGTGCCCATTGTGTGTGAATGTGTGTGTGTGAGACCTGCGACCCCGTGTGTAACTGCTGTGTACCCCGCCTCATGCCCTAAGTCTCCTGTGACGGGCTACACCACCCCGCGACCCTGTACTCAGAATAAAGCAGTACTGTATATATGATGAAACCTGATCGTTTTACGGACTGTCATTATCATTAGTTGTGTCAGAATAAGGCACTTGGGTTTATTGCTTCACTTGAATGTTTGATGATTAGCTCACCTATTAAACTACACACTCTTCTGTGTTTGATGGAAGTAATCAATTGAAGAAATCAAGTCTCCCTCTCACACACCGTGCACTATTAGTGATATTTAATACACTGTACTTTACTGTAATGTTGTAGGTTTTTATGAATCTGCCACAAAGCATTTGTTAAAAGTTTCAAAAATTGTCAAAAATTTGTTAATAAATTTCCTCATCTTTTCCGCTAAGGTACCGAAGCTCCAGGGTTCACGGCCAATCCTGACCCAAGTCCTGTTTATGCTATGAGATTCACATGATTTTATATAAAATTCCTCCAGTTTCTCATTCCAAGGTGAAATGGACATGCGAACTTGCCAGTAGGTGTGAATGAGTGTTCAATGTACAGTGTGTGTGTGTGTGTGTGTGTGTGTGTATTTGGTGCCCTGGCATCTCATACATGGTATACTTTGACCTCACTTCCTTGTATTCTTGAGATCCAGGATAAACAAATTATCGTTGTCATGTAATGTAAAGATAACGTGGTTAGTGAAGATGACTGAATGATACCTGTGATTTGCCACCTAGTGGTAATTTGGTGAAATAACACTCCTGCACACATTTTCAGCTAAACAGGTTAAAAATGTGTCAACCTTGCACAAAAATGTTTTTTTTTTTGCGTAATAATCTTTGTATATTATATATATATATATATATATATATATATATATATATATATATATATATATATATATATATATATAGTATCTAAAGCGCAAACACTATATGGACAAAAGAGTTGGCCAAATTTGCAATGGCACTGTATACAAATACTGTTTATCAATATGGAGT
The DNA here is from genome assembly GCA_013621035.1 of Clarias magur. NCBI lineage: Eukaryota > Metazoa > Chordata > Actinopteri > Siluriformes > Clariidae > Clarias > Clarias magur. Next base: position 685,004 of record QNUK01000091.1, on the reverse strand, counting down.
CGTCCACCTTTTGCCGCTATTACAGCTTCCACTCTTCTTGAAAGGGCGTCATTTTGGAATGTTTCTGTGGGAATTCGTACCCATTCACTCTGTAGCGCATTTACTGTATGAGGTCAGGCACTGGTGTTGGATGAGAAGCCTGGCTCGCAATCTCTGTTCCAGTTCATCCAGATGGGGTTGAGGTCAGGGCTCTGTGTTAGGACCAGTCAAGTTCTTCCACACCAAAAAATGAAAGGAAATGGGCCTTCCCCTGTGTAACTGTAGCCACAAAGTTAGAAGCAGGGCATTGTCCAAAAATGTCTTGGTACTCTGAAGCATTAAGGGCCTGATCGAAACACATGAATTCAGTAATTAACAGGTTTGGACAAATACTTTTGTCCATGTACTGTAGCTTTGAATGGTGAAAAAATATTGTATTGTTTTATTCATTTATTCATTCATTCATTCATTTTATTTGTTATTTTTATTGCATGCAACAATTCCTAAACAGTATTGCTGTGTATAATGTAACCCATTTTCAGTTGATTACATTAATTAACTATATATCAAGAGTATATTAATAATTACACCATATCCTGTATTATACTGGCTGGCCAGGACTCTCAGCTGTTTATTACCACTTGTTTAGTCTCAGTTACTTTACAACTCTTGATTATTATCTTAAAATATTTCAACTGTAACACTTTTATGCTCAAGCACAGCTTGGACTCAATTAGCTTACCGCATTAATTCAGCTTTCTAAATCACTTACCTCCCCATTACATTATGCTAAACGCTGAAATGAATTACGCTGCTAATGGTGATTTCTACAATGAAGTACCTTTTAAATCTGCCGAACGTCCTTCTATCACATCCAAGACACATCGACAAGCAATCATTGTTTATTGGCGTCAGTTAGGACCAATTAGTGCGATTGTGTCTTTTATGGAAGCTTAGTGACGCTAACGCATTTACATAATGGAGCAGCAGATGAGTGGACTTGCTTGTTTCTTTACACACTGCACTCGTTTTTACATGTTGCATTGATTTATTTTCCAGACGCTTTTATTCAAAGCAGCTTGCGAGCAGGATAGTGGAATGAGCGTAGCTGGAGATCCCAGCCGTCCTGAGAAAAAGCACAATAGTGCAGAGTATGCACAAGCTTCTCTGCTTAACCGATTGTCTCCATGTTTACCTCCAGGCAAGCAGAGCCAAAGCTCCTGTACAAACCGATCACGTCTCCCAAAAAGCCCCAGCGAAGCGCATCAGCATGGCTCACATTCCCAGAGAGCATGTCTACCTCAAATATGTATAAATCTAACAGTGTAGCGGTTACAACGATTAGTCATCATAATAGTTTGTCAGTTATAAAGATAAGAATGAGCAGGCTAACGTCGTTATACCATAATAGGTTGAAACGGTAAAGTCCTATATAAAATGAAACAGTTCTTTAAACAGGACTCATGCCTTTTCTTTACTGCTGAGAACAACAGCACACTGTTATGAGAGTAAAAACTTCTGCTCTTTATTGCACTATATATGACTTTGCTACTGTACACTAATGCACTTATCATAGTTTTTCACTAGGGCTTCAACACCATCAAGGTGGAAAATATTCTTACTACACTGGAGCCATGGTCAGACTGCCGTCTGAAATGCTGGCCTCCCAGGAACTCCTTTATCGTCCCAAACATGTGGAAACGGCTTAGATCGATGTCAGGATGGTACAGGGATGTAGCGTTAACTTCCAGCCGAGTTCCTGGCGAATGATTGTGTCTACAGTTCCCAAAGAGAGATTCATCTCTTCTGCAACAAGTTATCCGTGAATTTAGGAACAACTTGAATGTTGAAGCTGAATTTCCATGGGAACGACTGCAGTGGGCTCCGAGTCACTTCACCAGGATCATCAGTCACCATTCATCGCTTTTACTGTACTGTACGTCTTCATTCTCCAGCGATTGCATCACAAGTCCCGGTTTGACTTGAACAGTCATTGTAGCTTGCTAATACGGCCAAACTAGATTTCTCTAGCTTTTAAGAAACCTATTTCTCTCCCTAGGAGTCATGTTTCTCTATATTGCTGAACACTTTAACACTGAAGAGGTCGTCAAAAATTCACCCTCTTGCATCCACAAACAATAGATCGGTTGCTACTGAAACCCCAAATTTTTCCTCCAACTCTTTTCCGACTAGTAGGTGTAGTAGTAGTACTTGGTTTCAGAAGTAATTGGTTTAAAAAGTTTTAACACAAAACATAAAAAAAGGATTCGTCCGGCTCGGGCATGCAATACAATCTACCACTGCGACCAAGCTGATGTGTAGAATTTCCACAGAATAACAAGCTGTAAAGCAACACTTTCATCTCGAAAGCAGTTTAATGCGATTTTGATGATAGTCGTCAGAACATTTTCACAGTAAATAAGTCTAACTGACCGCGTCTGTCCTTCCTCAGAGGATGGAAGTGAAAAAGAGATTTTTGTACAGCGTTGTATTTTTATTTATTTTTTTTTACACCAGCAGTACAGTGACTGTGCTCATACAGTAGCTGTGACATTTTGTTGTTTGTGGAGTCAGAAATCAGAAGGTTTCACAGGGAAACAGTCTGTAAGATTTTCCTGAGAGGAGCTGAGCATGAAGTAAGAGAAAGGTCTATGCAAAAAATAAAAAATAAAAAATAAAATATTGTTGTCGTCGTCGTCTGTTTTTTTTTTTTTCTCCCCCATGTGACATCATAAAGGGAGGAAAATCTGTTCGGTGTGTTTCAGCACAGGTGTTTCCACACAAAACGAAAAAACAAGAAAAGTGAAGATGTTTCTCATATTGTTATTTATGTAAATGTTCAAAAAGTGAATTTTACATAATAAGTGACCTTTAATAAATTAATCATTCATTGAAATAGACAGACTGATTTAAACCTTTCATTCTAATTCCTCTGAAGTCCCCTTATACCTTTATGTTTATATTCTAATCTTATTCATCATTTAAGAGTGAGGGGGGGGAGGGGGGGGACTCCAGCGACAAATTAATTAGAGTCCAAATGACCTTGTTAATGTAAAGGCCAGAATCTACTATGGTATTGGGATCATTTGATATTTACTGCAAGTAATCTGTGCTGTTTTGGGGTCTTGGGGAATGAATGAAAACAACTTCTCTGGCTTTTTTTTTTTTTTTTTCCTTTTTCCACTATATGAACACAAGTGTCTGAAAATCAATCGTGTGTTTGTTCTATTCTTGTCCTTCATTGACAATAGCAGAGAGAGAGAGAGAGAGAGAGAGAGAGAGAGAGAGAGAGATTGAACCGAGAGCTGGTTGGCATGGTTGGCATGGTAACGTGTCCAGGTGAAAGGGGGATGGGGCGGACGAGGGGAGCCTAGCTCATGAGGGAGACGAGTGAAGAAAAACAGGCAGGATTCCCTCAGGAGGAAATGCAAAGCTGAGACCACAAACTCTCTATCGAGCCCCTGCTAGTGTAGGGTGAGGATAAAAAGGTGTCGTCTGGGAACTTGTGAATAAGGACATTTTTATGACATGCCTAGCATTTTTGAAGCGAAATTGTCAGTCTGTGGTGTATTTTGTGATTTCCAGGAGAAGTCATGTACCTTGCTGACATCATCAGGGGGACACTGATATCGCAAGCATAGTTACATACTGTACAGGAGAAAAGATTTCAGTAATCTCCAAACATAAGGAAGACATAGATTCAAGAAGGAAGACATAGATTAAATTTAGTCATAGAAATACTGTGGGACTCGAACCCAGGATCCTCAGACCCAGAAATCTGTAGAGAAAGTTACAGAATGCATTGCAGCTGTACAATGGTGTGGTGCTACGTTTTGACAGAGATCCTACAATATAACAAGCACAGTGGTGTTGATGGCGGTATTAACATGAAAGCTGAAGCTTTGCAAACTGACCTAGTTTGGACAGACTAAATGAATAAAGCACTGCTGCAAGGTAGAGAAGAGCAGAGGCTGAAATCCCAGTGCACCACTATCAGAACTGAACTAACATCATTTTAGCCTTCAGTGTATCCACTTTTCATTTTCTTGTTGGCAATTTAAAAACTCTTTATTTACTTTTTTTTTCCCCTTCCTGTAGCCAGTACTAACCAAACAACCAATCAGACGAAAGATGTTCAAGTTAAGTAGCAATCTACCGTTAGACTCTTAATATTTATTAGTTATTCTTTTCATATTCTTTTAATAAATAGACTTAGGCAAAAAAATACTTTAAGTGATGGTGAATCCGGTTAATTGAAAAAAAGAAAAAAAAAAGAATAATTAAATCACCAGTTAATTCCTGTCCAAAGGGCAACCGCGGGTTCTAAGAAAATGAATCGAAAACATGCAGTTCCTTGAATGACCACTAGGAGCTGGCCCCAACAGTGATTCAATCCCCTTTGACCACCATGTTAAAATGTTCAACTTAACATTGGGTAAATTTTCATGTAACTCAATGAAATTATGCAATAAAACTATGAATAATTAGGGGCGTGACCAATTTGCGTGATAGCTGCATCGCAAGTGTCAAACCGCTAGCTGCCTGCTACGCAGCACTTTGGAATCGGTTAACATGACTATTTAGCTGTGTAGCATTTTTCTTTTCAGGGGATGATGTGTAGGGTATGGATGATGAAGTTCAGTCAAATGCAAAGTAATATAGCATATCAATTAATATCCGTCAAATTTAGCCAAGCTATCTAGCTTGTGGTGATTGAGGTAAGTAGGCGTGGTCCAACCTACAGCCAGGCTCCATTTGCGCTGCCGATTTATGGATTAACCGGAGTTTAGGTGGCGTCAGCTCCGGTAAAAATGGTGACAACCAGAACTCCAACAGTTGAGCTTCAAAACCACCATTCAGAGAAAACCTTTAGGTTTTTATATTGTCTATTGTATGCTCCTATAAACTTGCCTTAAGCAGAATTCTCAATAACGTGCTGCTTTTGCATAAAACAAAAGAGGTGCGTCTGTCAGATCCTGAGAAGGAAGTGTAACCTTTCCCTTGAAGAATTTTTAGGCTGGTTAATCTGCTTCATTATTTTTCATTTCAAACTTTGATTGTCAGTATCTACAAAGTAATAAACATGCCATGCATCAAAACCTGAGCTTAAGAGTTGTTTAAGATGTTCTTTTTAGCCTGGTTAGATTTTTCAGCCTCTGTAAGTGGTAATACTTTTGCAAGATTCTCAATATTCACTCATTATTTCACTCATCGCACATATAATTTACCAGCTCCCTACAGGTTTATGGTGATTTCTGTTGCTTTGGCCGTTTTATGCCAGAGGGCATGTACCGTATAGATCGATCACCGCTAGTCTGTGATGACGATAAGGCATTTTATCTGTTAAGAAACGTCTTAAAGTAATTTTTTATAACTAGAAAAGGCTCACATGGGCTGCTACTAAATTTGCCTGGCAATCTTTAACGAAGCTCAGCAAACACCAATAACCAATGATAAATATAGGAAACTGATTAACTGTGCATATCCATTTGCGTGTAATGGCTTCTTTCCCTGAGCTATAGATTCTGTACCCATCTGTTTCATTACAACGCGTCGATACTACCATTAGACTCCCGTCTCTGTGCCTTAAGGGCAAAGCATTTTAAACCAGATATCGAAGAAAAAAAAAAGAGCAGCCGCAGGGGAACAAATGCTCTTCATGATGTGGTCTTATAGGTAAACAAACTTCATCAGGCAGAAAATCTGAAAATGGTGAACTTTCACACCTTCACATTTTGTCTGTGTAGTAGTAGTAGGAGTATATGTGGAAGTGCACTAATGACAGGTAGAAATTGGATGTACATAAATTAGGAAGAAAATCGGGGGGAGGGGAGACGACATTCGGGGCAGTAAAAACAAATAATAATAAACCAGCATCATATTTAAGTCTTTTTTTTTTTTCTGTAATCAATCTATACACTACAATCAGCAACTGGTTCCAGCATTACACTGTCACAGAAATAAAAACTTCAGACGATAACTCAATGCATCCCCCCCCTGCCTCCATGTATCTAAAAAGCCCTGACTGAATAAAAGATGAGCAATAATCGGCGGCAACCCTAGGCCTGACACGCTGAATAACATCACACACGCAGTGGAGCATCAGCCAAGTTCCCAGCATAAAATGGTTGTTTTTAGGGGCAAGAGTGTGTGTGAGAGAGTGTGTGTGTATGTGTGTGTGTGTGTGTGTGTGTGTGTGTGTGCGCACACGAGTGTCTACTGCCAAATACACTCTCAACAATAAACCTCTGCTATTTTGGTAATGGCAGCAAACTGGGTATGAATTCAAGCTTCAGGGATGCAGTAATAGGCTGGTATTTTGATTTGGTCCAATGAAATTCTATCTATTCTCTCTCCACTGGAGGCTCCATCTTATTCCCTTCCACTTTTTGTGTGTCCTTCAGTACCAGCCATGATCACGTCGTATCCCAACAACACACTGGCCACCAAAGGCGAGAAGATTGAAATGAGCTGCAAGGCCCACGGCGAGAAGCCCATCATGGTGCGCTGGGAGAAGGAGGTGGAGAAGGAGAAGCAGTCGCACATCATCAACCCGGATATGTGGAGGCACACAGTGACGGTCAAGAAGGTCAGCGAGGAGGTCATCTCTACTCTGGAGGTATCTCAGTTAGCTCTTTGTGTTTGTCCTGCATTCTCCTATGACCTGGTAAACTTTAGAGAAAATGTAAAGCAATTCCGCCAGCTAGTGGCTGTAACCGGAATAACAGGAATCTAAACGAACACTCGTTGGAAAATATGGAGAAATGGGAATCTGAGGTTTTATTGTATTTGTGAGGGAGTAGAGATCTACATACAATTATTTACTAGTGATCAGTAGTGAAAACTGTGAATACATATCCGTCCAACAGATCTACCCAACCCTGAGGGAGGACTCTGGGTTTTTTTCCTGCCATGCGATCAACTCTTACGGTGAAGACAGAGGCATCATTCAGCTTACAGTGCAAGGTAAAGATCTGAGAATTTCCATAATCCGATATGACGGTGTTCCAAAGCACATATTCAACTAAAAGTATTTGTTGCATGCATGTTTGCTTCTTTGTTGTTTTTCCACTGAACGGCTAATTTAGGTACTGGAAGTACTGTAGAAGTAATGGAAGTCTATCTAATATTTACTGCTAAGTGAATGAGAATACATCTTTATTGTGTCTTTAGAGCCACCAGAGCCTCCTAAAGTGGAGATTCGAGAGGTGAAGGAGAGGACCATCGCTCTCCGCTGGACTATGGGATTTGATGGGAACAGCCCCATCACTGGATATGATATAGAGTGCAAGAACAAAACAGGTAGAGTCAACCATGTATTAATCATGCCAATCGTGTAGTATCCTGTTTGTAGTTAATGCTGTTAATACTGTAGTTTGGGTATCTCCAAAACATGTTATATCAATATCAACTTTATTTACAGCTACTTGGGAAAGAGCTCGCAGAACTCGAGATGTCTCCCCAACACTGAATCTGGCCACCATTATCGAGCTCCACCCTTCATCCACCTATAACATTCGCATGTTCGCCAAGAACCACATCGGGGATAGCGAGCCAAGCAACGAGCTCACAGTCACCACGGATGAAGCAGGTAAAACCAAAATCAGGGAGTTTTTCTTTCCACGTAATATGCAATGCTATGTGACTTTCTAAAGTCAAGAGTTACGTAATCCCCCCTGCTCTTGAAGGAATTCTGACCAAACTTCTCAAGGGAATGCTGATTGATCCCACATGTCCCTGAAGGAGCGTTGACCGATCTCCTGAAAGAACTCTAACCATATCCACCCATTCCTGAAGAATTCTAATAATTCAAGAATTCTGACCACTTAAGAAGGAATACTGACAAACCCCCTACACCCTTTAAAAATGACTTTTAACCAATCATACCCACTCCAGATGGAATTCTGACCAATCCAGCTCACTTAAAAAGGAATTTTGACTAATTGCATGAATTGTAGAAGGGGTCCTAATAAACTTCACCTACTCCAGAAAGAATTTCAACCAGGCTGAATTCTGACCAGTCTCACCTGTTCCTCAAGGAATTCTGATCAATTCAGCTTGCTTCCCAAAGAAATTTTGACTAATCCAACATATTCCCTTATAAATGTTAATCAAACACATTAGATCCTGAAGGAATTCCAAACAATTCTGACTGACTCAAAAAGACTTCTGACCAATCCCACAAACTTCACTGTGAACTCAGTTCTGTCCAATCCTAACTGCTCCTCAAGAAATTCTGGCCAATCACCCATTTCCAGTTTCAGAAAGATTAGGGCACATAATTTGTGTTAAAAAAATCCCTTGGGGATTTATGGAATACTCACTCTGTCTATCTGTCTATCTATCTATCTATCTATCTATCTATCTATCTATCTATCTATCTATCTATCTATCTATCTATCTATCTATCTCTTCGATACTTTAATACTCACAAATAGTTTTTCAACATTTTAGATCCTGAAGGTCCACCTCAAGATGTAACTCTTGAAGCAATGTCTTCTCAAAGCATCAAGGTTACATGGAAGGTACACAGCCCTCATTCCACTTACTGTGTTTCTCAGATTCACAGAAACAGATTGCTTATGGATCATTATTTCCCCCCAGGCTCCTCAGAAACACCTCCAGAATGGCATGATCAGAGGCTACCAGGTGTGCCACAGGGAGCACTCGGTGAACGGGAGTCACCAGTTCATCTGCTTGAGCGTGGAGAGCACGGGCGAGACAGAGACGCTTACCCTGAACAACCTGAAAAAGTTCACGCAGTATGAGGTGGTGGTGCAGGCGAGCAACAGCGCTGGACCGGGACCTGCCTCCAGTGAAGTGCGAGCCACAACCATGGAGGACGGTAGGACGCACCGAGATTTCTGTTTACGTTTACAAAAAGCATGTGGGAGCCAGTAAATGTATAAAGCACTGAAACATGGCCTGAAAGTTTTCCAACCAGTCTTATGAATCCTTTAAAATTTTGTTGCGGTATTGCAGCAGTGTGGATGTGCTGCCATCTTGTGGATGTATTTAATATGTGCCTGATATAGCAACAAATATCGCAGTATTTGATGACATTTGTCAGATTAAATTATGTACAAGACTAAACATTCCTGTTGCACATATCTCCTTATATTCGTGTCAGTTTTACCCAATGTCCTGATTTAGTTTTTTCCCCCTCACATTGCTCAGTTCCCAGCAGAGCTCCAGAGAAGGTCACCGCCACGGCAACTTCTCCTGAGACCATCTCTCTGTCATGGTCGACACCTCCCCGAGAAGCTCTGAATGGTGTACTGCAGGGTTTTCGCATCATCTACTGGGCCAATCTACCTGATGGAGGTACAGAACAGCTAATACTAATGTACCTGCAGGTTTATCCAAGTTTCAGCTGTCTAGCTGATGATTTACTCCTCCAAACATACTTCTGCTCAATTCTTTCCTCCAGAAGGAAACTTCTTTTGTTTTGTTTTTTGTATATGAGAAACTGCAAACTTTAGTGAATTATAAAGGTGCGGACTATGGAGCAGGGGCTTCTTTTCTTAGACGACCACCTTTCAGTCCATGGTGATAAAACAACCTTAAATGTAGGCAGTGACACTAATTGTTCTAGCACTTTCCAGGTCATGGCAGACCTGTGTCTTGATGGTTCTATGGTTGGTCCTGACCATTTAAACCAGTTTCTCCTCAGCTGAGTGAGACACTTTCTTGGGCTTTCTTCCAGACATTGGCTACACCTCCTAATAATGTATTTACGCTTGCTTCAATTCATATGGGAATCTGCAGTTGTTTCAAAATGGCTCCAAGAAAAATCCAAGACCTAACATGTGTAAGTCTACAATTTTGTTTCTCTGACCTGGACTGAGCTATTTAGACTTTTCCATTATAGTGTGTGCAGGCAAACAAACCACTTTTCACTAACAGGAAGTTGAGAGGACTTTAACTTGGCAAATGAAAAGTCATTTTAGCTTTGCTAAATTAATAATCTAAGTGGCTGTATGTAGTTTTCTAACCCAAAATAAATTACACGTCTGAGATTTCTTATACTAAAGACTAGCGTAAGTTGACAGTAAAGGAGTCGAAAGAGTAGAAAGAGTAAAAATATTAAAGCTAAAAATATTCTGACAGCTTTAATGTAATCAGTGATGATACTATTATTTCAGGTTGAAGCCCATGTACATGTCTGCACAGCAGAACTCTCTGTCTAACTTATGAATACAAAACAATAAAATGTTTAGTATTAAAGTTGAGTATCTTACAGTACACCTTGTTTACGCTAATTTGTATTTGTTTCATCGTCAGCCAAATACACTCCCTGTTCAGTAATCGGAGAGTGAATCACACATGAGAAATTGAAAAAGTAGATCCGATAAAGGCGAAGTTTTGTCTTAAAATCACTCCTGCTTGTTAAAATTCATTTATATCACTTCAGCGTTGTTATTTCTGTGGTGAAAATATGAACTAATCCCAGTAAAGCTTTTTAGCTTTTAGCAGTTTAGCATTTATAATTAATATCTATTTGTGCAGGTGTTCTTTTTGTTTGTTTTTTGAGCAAGTAGCTTATTAGAGACTTATTGTATAGTAGATTATTAAGTCCGGCACATAACTGTTCAAAACATCACTTGCTCATCATTTTGATTTCACTTATGGCATAGGTTAAACATCAGCCAGCTATCCAAGTGCTGCGAACGTTTCATTAAATTCTGTCCAGCCAGTTTTTGGTGATGCTGTGACAAATCTGGCTGGACAGATATACAGTATACAGACAGACATAAGGACATACAGACGTACATGAAGACAAAAAGTTTTCCGAGACTGGTTTCTGGTCCTCCAATGTATAAAACGTAAAGATATCATTGAACGAGTGGGTTCTGACCAATGTGTTGTATCTATAAGAACGACTCGTACTTGAACTTCTCAACTCCTTTTTAATCACACAAACAATAATCACATACACCTTCCATTCCAGCACTTCTTTTCGTTCCACCCCCTTACGTCATTCCATTCCTAACCCTTTAAAGAGGTCGACACTCTTTTTCCATCCAACTAGTACAACAAAACATTTAACTACTTTAACTAAACATCAGAATATTAGTCTTACTAAACATGCAACATTTCCCCTCCCCTCCCGGTGAACCAAGTGTGAAAAGATGTTTGGTAATCCTGAAAACGAGCAGGCCAAGTATGCGATCTAACAGGTCTGTCTTGCGACGTTGCAGATAGTGGCAGGGCTGTAGCTTGTGGAGTCCCTGAATGCTGCCCTGGGGTTCGAAGACATGGAGCGCCCACCATAGAGCAGGGAAATGCCGCGTTCTGGGTGCGATCTGCTTCTGAAGGGCATGGTACTTTCCTAAGCCGACCCGCGTGCCAGCGGGAACCATTCGATAACTGGAATGTGACTGGACCTAATTGCTTCCGTAGCTGTTGGGGTTGTGTACAGAAAGTGCAAAGCTTGTTTTTCCGCTGTGGCCGCAGAACTCGCACCCGGTCCATTGGGAAGAGTTTGGGAATTTGGACTCTTTTGCTCTCATTGTATCTGCCTTGCACCTTGAACTGTTGTCCTTGCACCTTGGCTTTCACCACAGGGTTTTCACTGTAAGAAACAGGAGGGCAAAGTCTGTGCAAGGGCAACTCCAACTCTCGCCCCAGCATTAGTTTTGCCTGTGACATCCCTGTGGTGGCATGCTGAGCCGCTCTGTAGTGTAGGAGCGTCTGAGACAAGGCCTCATTGAAAGAACAGCCTTGTGCCAAATGAGCTCTCAGACGGTTTTTCAGTGTCTGGTTAAATCTCTCCACGCCCCCGTTTGACTGCGGATGATAATAAGCTGTTCATACGTGTTTGATCCCTTTGCTTCACATGTAGCTGGTAAACGCAGCAGACACTAGTTGAGGGCCATTGTCTGTTGTCAAGGTCCTTGGCATGCCCCAGCGGGCAAAAAGCAACTCCAGGAAGTCAATGATGCGGCTGGACGTGACAGAGCTCACAGCTGTAACCTCTGGCCACTTTGAGTGTATCATAGACCACTACGAGGAAGCGTAAATGATGGGGCAGGTCATGAAGTTCACCACGGATATCGAGTTGAACATGGTCCCAAGGCCGGGTCGGCCAAGGCAGAGACCCCAGTGGTGGCGGAGTTGTTGGGCCCATTTTGCCATTTACAAGACACGGAACACAGTCTCAAACAAGCTGTTCTATGTCTTTGTCCAGCCCTGGCCACCATACAAGATCCCTACAGCGCTGCTACAGTTTAACTATGCCGAGATGGCCCTCATGTGCCATAGCCAGCACTCGTCCTCTGAGTTTAGGAGAAATAATGGCACAGTGTCCTCGGGCCAAGCATGTGTCATTCCAACATGACAATTCGTGTTTTACTCGAGCATACGGCTGGATATCGGTTGTAACTTGGGTTGGCCAGCCAGTCAGGACATACTCGCAAACCATAGAAAGGGAGGCGTCGGCAGCTGACTCCTCTGTAAGTTCTTCCAAGGACACGAAAGCCATCAGAGGTGCATGCACTAATTGGATAAGGTGCCTGTCCTCAGCCCCCTGACAGGGGGTAATGAGCGATGACATGGAATGGGACAGCAGATCGGCCACAACATTATCTTTGCCTGATGTATACTGTATGGTAAAGTCATACTGTTGGAGACGATCAGTCCAACGGTACATGCGCAGTGGTCTGTGGCCCGACCCAGAAGGAGACATTAGCGCACTGAGGGCTTGATGGTCGGTCCGGAGGACGAATTTTCGACCATAAAGATAGGCATGCCAGCGTTCACAGGCCCAGACACAGACTAGAGCCTCCCTCTCTCCAGTCGAGTACTTCTGTTCTGTTGGGGTAAACGCTACAGGCCATTCAATACCCTTCTGGAGTTGTGAGAGGACAGCGCCAGCCACGGTAGCTGAAGCGTCACACGTGACCAGCGTGGGGCAGTCAAGACTGAAATGGGCTTAGACAGGGGGGCTCGTCAACAGTTCCTTAAGCGTGCGCACTGTGTTCGAGCAGGCCGACGACCAGGCCCAGGGAGCATCTTTTTTTAGCAGCTGGCGAAGGGGGTATGTAATTGTGGAGTATTGAGGTAGAAAGCGCATATAGTATGTTGTCATCCCCAAGAACGATGCAAGTTGTACTGCAGATGAAGGTTCTGGTACCTGGTGTATGGCTTTGGAGTGCAATGGTGAAAGACCCTCGGCTGAAACATGAAAACCCACAAAGTCAACCTCTGGTACCGCAAAGATACATTTTTCTGCGTTCAGTGTCAGGTTTTGTCGACTGAGTACAGCAAAAGTAGCCTTTAAGCGCTGCTCGTGAATCACTGCATTCGGGGCATGGACATCATCCAGATAGATAGCAATGCCAGGAACGCCAGCTAGTATGGTAGACATCATTTTTTGGAAACAGCTAGGGGCCGAACTGAGTCCAAAAGGCATCCTTGTATAACGAAATACGCCTGCATGCATGACGAATGCCGTCAGGCTTCTGCTGTCCGGATGGAGAGGAACCTGGAGGTAACCTTGACGGAGGTCGAGTTTAGAAAAAATCGTTGAGCCATGAAAGTGTGTAGTCAGCTGTTCGATTGATGGCAAAGGATATCGAGCTGGTATTATTCGCTTTGTTGACGGACCTTAGGTCTACGCAAACTCTCAGTCCGCCAGATTTTTTCTTAGCCATTGTCAAATTAGACACCCATGGAGAGGCGTCCACAGGTTTGATGATGCCCTCGCTAGCAGCCTGTCAAGTTCTCCAGTGACTTCTTCACGCAACGAAGTGGCTGAATGACTGGTTTAACTGTGGAATCTAAGAGAGGTTGGTGAGTGAATGCAGCTAAGCACCCAAGGCCTGTAGACAGTGTTTGCCACTCTTGCCAAGGGCAGCTGACCGTCAAAATCTGAGTCTCCTTATTGTCCAACAGAGAAAAATCCAGCCTTGTGAACAGGTCCAATCCCAGGATATTGTTCCCATGGTGTGTAATGTGAAATGGAGTATCAGGCAGAGCCTTGTTGCCATACTGGACAGGCGCATGTAGTCCGACAACATCGATTTCCATATCCAAACAGATTCAAAGAGGGCGGCTGGAGGGGCAAGTGTGCCAAAAAACGTTCATAAGTGGCCATATTGAGCAGTGATACTTTAGCCCCTGTGTCCAGGAGCAGGGGAATATGGGAATTTGCTATATAATGAATAATGGCAGGGGTTGTAGAGTTTGTACGTGAGTTTCGTTGTGGAGGAGCTTGAGCTGGAGCAGACCGACACCATTTTGCAAAGCTTCTGACAGCGTCGACATATTTGTCCCCATGCGGGACAGTCAGGGGCACGTGATGAGTGTCTAGTGGAGACACAATTTCCACACCGCCGCTGCACTTGAGGTTGTGTATACTGTATGTCCGCGTTTGACAATAGATTTGCCTCTGCCCTGTGAATTTGTGTGTAGTCTTGGGTCACGCCCCCAACGCTTACACTTGGTTCATGTGCAGTGTTTAATTTAGCAGCACACTGTGCAACAGATTCAACTTGAGAGGCTACAATTACAGCTTTCTCTAAAGTGAGGTCCAATAGCAGGCGCTCCCGCACAAGCGAATTGTTTGTTTTCTCAATTAATTGATCTCGTATCATCTCGTTTGATAACGTGCCAAAACGTTTTTGCCAGCCCTCTTAAATCAGCAACATATTGAGTAATTGACTCACCGGCACGCTGGCTGCGCTGTCGGATCTGCAGCCGTTTCAGCAGGAGACTCTGTTTTTTTTTTTCGAAATGTCGGTCTAACAGTGTAATCGCAGCAACGTAATCGTCCGCGTCTAAAAACACGTTGTCCTTCGGCGCCGAGGCAGTGGAGGAGTATGGCCATTTTTCGCCTTGTTGGGACAGCATCGAAACACATTGCGAGCAGGTACGTCTCAAATGCCATTTTCCACTGCTCCCACGGGACCGTAGGTTCGCCAGGGTGGGGTCAGAATGGATTCGGGGACGCTAACGACAGCGTGGGGAAATCATCAGCCATCCTTGTCGAACGACTCGTATTTAAACTTCTCAACTCCTCTTTAATCACACAAACAATAATCACATACACCTTCCATTCCAGCACTTCTTTTCGTTCCACCCCCTTACGTCATTCCATTCCTAACCCTTTAAAGAGGTCGACGCTCTTTTTCCATCCAACTAGTGCAACAAAACATTTAACTACTTTAACTAAACATCAGAATATTAGTCTTACTAAACATGCAACACAATGTACAGACAAAACCTTTTCTTTTATTGATGTATATTATATGTCTTAAATAATGTCAGTTTAGGGAACCCTAATACAAAGCCTTTCCTTCTCCTTGAAACAGAGATCTAAATCTCTAGGAACAAAGCAAGGTGAAAACAAAACAAAAAGGAAAAAAAAAAAAAAAAAACACAACAGTGAGGACAGAAAGAGCCAAAAAAACAACAAAAAAAAAAAGATAACTAGCTAGAATACGTAGCTTACTAACTAAGGGGAGGTCTGTGGTAGCACCCTGAACCGTTTTTATACCAGGAACCCCCTTTTTTTATTTATTTATTTTTTTTAGAAGGGAAACCCTAGGTTATAGGGAGCTACAACTTAGGGTTTCGCTTTTTAAAAAGGGGGCTCATGGTAGAAAAATCCTTAAGCAACCAAGGAAATGTTAAGAAATATGAGGTACTGAGGATGCAGTCTTTAGTGTAGATTAAGTAAATCACTAGGGTTTATATTTAACATGAAACAGCATATGTATAACATATCTATCTATCTATCTATCTATCTGTCTATATATATATATATATATATATATAAATAAAATATATCTGTTATTGTTCTATAGTGCATTATGTAGTGTTCCTGACATATACAAGTTACTGTAATTACAGAATTTCACCACGAGGTGGCAGGACTTTCCTTTCACGCCTCATTTTCAAAAAAGTAGCAGTGCCAGTAAATAAATATTCAATCTATGTTACAATAATTAATGTTTAGTCTCTTTGCAAGTCTGTATGGATCAATGGATAATTTACATTTAAGGATAATTTATCACTGAAAATTGATACTCGTTTCTTTTTATTCACCCTGCTGCAACGTATTATTTTTCCTCCTTTACATTTTAGTCACACGGACTGTTTGTAGATTTCACTCCAACTCTTAAAACACTATATCATATCACCAGATATAATGTTATATATAACATTATAGAAATATCCCTTGATCTACCGCCTTCCTCTAGGCAGTTTGTTTTTAGATTGCCTCATTATAAGACTGTATGCTCTGACACATGCAGAAAGTGAATGATAGGAAAGGGAAGATTGTGGCTCGCTGCAGGAAGAAGAAAAAGAGAACAGAGTGGGGAAAGGGAGTGTGACAGATTGATGTCAATTATTTAAAGCCTTTGTGCCTCATGTCCAGAGAGAACTTTCTGGATGTGAATTGGATTCCATCCTTCAGTCCATCATGTTTTTTTTTTTTGTTGTTTGTTTGTTGTTGTTTTTTTTAAACAATGCCAAAAGGGAAATCGTAGCAGACAGATGAACTGAATTTTCCACAACATCAGCGGATGAATTTACTTTGAGAGAGTTGACATGTTCCCTGGTTTGGACATAAAAGTCTTAATTCAACATTCTGAGTAAATACAAAGTAAACATGTGGTCCTAAAAGCTTAAAAAGCAAAAATTCTCTAGTGTCCTTAACAATGTCAAATTCAAGTTTTACAATTTTGTATATTTTAGAATAATACACTTTTTCAGGTTCATGTCTTATCAAATTTCATCTGAAAAACTAATAAGATAATTGAAAGATTTAAATTTAAAAAGTTACAGACACTACATTAAAAGGCATGAAATTGTATTTTGCAAATGTGTTTCTTTTTATCTGATAAAAATATAAATGTACATATTTCCAAAAATGAAGCATGGATCGGGAGATTTAGTATTATGAAAAAAATTATCTTTTTCAATAGGTGAGACAGTTTTTAGCACAAATGTTTTGGCTGGTATCATATACTGTAAATAGCATAAATGCTACATTGAAATGAGACATGTTCACACTTCTGCAAAACACATGGCCCTATATGTTCTGCTGAATGGGTGTTAAAGATGATACTTATTTGTTACAATATACTGTATTGTTCAACTCCTTATTAGCACATGCCTATGTGATACTGTAAGTATGTGACCTGTATGTACTGTGCTTTATCTGGAATATTTGTTAAATCTTTCAGAATTGGGCGAGATCAGAAACATCACCACCCAGCTGCCCCCTCTCGAGCTGGATGGTTTACAGAAATTCACCAACTACAGTGTTCAGGTGCTGGCGTTCACCCGGGCTGGAGATGGCGTACGATCTGAGCAGATCTACATCCGCACCAAAGAGGACGGTAATATAGATGTTTTGTTTTTTTTATGTTATTTGGTTTGGTTTGTTTAAAAACAATATAGAAATTCTCAAATCCTCTCTGATCATTATTGTCTGGGTGGCAAAGGGGGGACCTACCCGAATATTAGGTGGGTGCTCATAAGGTAAAGGCTGATCAGTGTGTATGTTGAGTAGTACCTTTGTATAGAGCAAGAGTTACTCTACTGACATGTGCAGTTTTAACCACTTATGTCTGTTAACGGAAAACGTTATGCCCACTTTTTGGTACTTTTGGTAAAGCCCTCGTATAATATTTCCGTGCTTATGGTAATTAATGGTGCTTAAAGAGTTTCTCTTTCCGCCTACAGTTCCAGGTCAACCAGGCGGCGTGAAGGCGGTGGCTGCATCCAACTCGGTGGTGTACGTTTCCTGGCTTCCGCCACTCAAACTAAATGGCGTGATCAGGAAATACACAGTGTTCTGTTCTAGCATGACTCCTACGGTATGGAATACACACACACACACACACACACACACACACACATACATACACGTTCTTATTCAACATCATCTCCAGCTTATCAAGGCTTATTTGGGATCCTTTAATTTATCCATGTAGAGTGGCAAAGTATTAAGCATCCAGTTACACTGCATTATATAATGCTTTAGAGCTTTTAATTTCCTGTTTGACCACATCACGCCAATGACTACAGCATGCCCCATTATGCTAATACTATATGATATAGTTTAAATGTATTTCTTGACCTACATTTTTTCAGTCTCTACGCTTTCTGATTTGGGGGGTACGGGATTAAGTTTTTAACCCTCATCTACTGTACGTTTCTTGCTTCTGAAGTTGGTGAGCGAGTTTGATGCTGCTCCGGGCGAATTCCTCCACAAGGTGCAGAATCTGGCTCGGAACAAAAAGTACAGCATCTGGGTGATGGCAGTGACGGCGGCGGGCCGCGGGAACAGCAGCGAGGTCATCACGGTCGAACCACTCGCTAAAGGTGTGTGAAGGAAATGCAGTTTCAGACTTTCGGTTTACTCAGGTTTAGGGAAGCATGGTGGCATCATGTTGGCATGTCGAACTGGACTGAGGTCCAGTTCAGATCCAGGTTGTAACAATAGAAGATCTGGAGAGTTCAAGGGACGAATACTTATTTAACACATTCTGGATACTATGTAGGTTTTTAGCAAATAATACCTCTTTTTTGTCAGATTGATATATTTATTTGTTAAGATGCTGTACTTTTATCTCTTCTTTATAATACACTCCAGCTGCACAATGCTTCTGACACTATCATTTTAATGATATCTAAAATTTCAGGAAAGTTCCGGAGTTTCCTTGCGCTCACTCCCATATAAGTAGTCAGTCAGTATGTTTGTGTCATGCAGCTCCTGCCAGGATCCTCACTTTCAGTGGCACAGTGACAACTCCATGGATGAGAGACATTGTCCTTCCCTGCAGAGCAGTAGGAGATCCACCACCCACAGTCAAATGGATGAAGGAAAGGTAAACAACCCCCTCAAGGGCACGGATTATACAGTAGCACACAAAAACACAGAGCGCCATAGTGATCTCCTTTAGAGGGCAAAAAGGTACTGTTTGGTAAAACATGTCGCTCTTCTACTTCGCCAAATGGCTACGTTTGTAAATATTTTAGGAAATGTCATATCTACATGTCTTGACAGCGGGAGTCCAGGTCCGGCCATCATCGATGGAAGGCGAAGCATCCACGGGAATGGCAGCTTCATCATCAAGACCGTGAAAGCTGAGGATTCTGGATACTACACATGTGTCGCCAGCAATAACTGGGGCACTGATGAAATAACGCTGAACCTGCAGGTGCAAGGTAAACAGGAAAAAAAAATGTATAAAATGACCCGCAGCAGAATGATCAGTTTTTTCATGAATGGATGTGTTCAGTCCCTCCAGATCAACCTCGTCTCACGGTGACCAAAACGACAACCACGTCCATCACACTGTCATGGATACCAGGGGACAACGGTGGAAGTTCCATCAGAGGTGTGTGTGTGTGAATAAGGTTTTGTAAATAGTTGACTACAAAGTTTTATTTGATTAAATTTCAATATTAAAAATGTTATAATTATTAAACTGGCCTGTAAAAGGATAATCTAGTGTATTTTGTATTAACAGAATAGTGAATTGTATAACCGTAATTCAATTACTGGTACAGTATATTGTTCTCCAGCTGTGGCGGCACAGTTGTTTAGTGGATAGCACTGTCGCCTTGCACCTCCGAGGTGCAGGTTCAATTCCCACCTCGGGTCTGTGTGCATGGAGTTTGCATATTCTCCCCCTGCTTGGTAGGTTTCCTCCCGGTGTTCCGGTTTCCTCCCACAGTCCGAGGACATACAGATTAGGTTATTGGCGTTCCCAAACTTGGTGTGTGAATGAGCGTGTGAGTGTGTGAGGGATTGGCACGCTGTCCTTGGTTTAGCTCATGCCCCAAGTCTCCTGGGATACAGCGACCCTGTATACAGGATAAAGCAGTATAGACAATGAGTGAGCGAATGATTGTTTGCCCACTGGTGGTGAAACCTGGTATGAAATGTTTATTGTTAGCTAGCACCTCACTAAATTGATCTGTTTCCAGTAAAGGTAAAGAAAAAGCACAGCATCTGTATTAATGTACATATAATAAAGACGCAAGTTAATAAAATGTTTTAACATTCTAATGCTAACCAACATGATGTGCGACTACAGGATCCTTACTACATTTGTTTTGTCCATTCATTTGGACTAGGTTTACATTATTTTTTTCCTGTCTCCATGTTCAGGTTACATTCTACAGTATTCGGAGGACAACAGCGAACAGTGGGGTAACTTTGCCATCAGTCCAAGTGAGCGCTCATACCGTCTGGAGACTCTGAAGTGTGGCACTTGGTATAAGTTCACTCTTACAGCCCAGAATGCTGTGGGCCCGGGCCGCATCAGTGAGATCATAGAAGCAAAGACTCATGGGAAAGGTACGTCAAGAACTGTACAGAGAATACTCCACACAACATTTATCATATACAGTGGAACCTTGGATTACAAGCATAATTCGTTCCGGAAATGGGCTCGTATTCCAAAACGATTGTAAACCAAATCATCATTGAAAACTGTAATTATTCGTTCCACAGCCCCAAAAAATAAATACATAAAAATAATTAATACAATCTATAAAATTAAAATAAAACAAATTAATCTGCACTTTACCTTTTAAAAAAAAAGAGTACAAATAAATCCTGACAGATAAGTGTTTCCGTTGGTGCGCGCAGTGTGTGTGTGTGTGTGTGTGTGTGTGTGTGTGTGTGTGTGTGTGTGTGTGTGTGTGTGTGTGTGGAATTAGCCCCTTCCCTCACCTCGTTTTACACAGTAACACTCCTCCTTCCTCTCCCCACCTTGCTTTTTAAGATTCACAACAAACACACACACACACACACACACAACGGAAACACCGTTTTAACAGGAAAAAAAGAAATCTCTCTGAGACTGGCATGAGCGTATATTAACGGACTCACTTTTTAAGTTTCACAACAAGCGCATAACACAGCGGAAACACCGTTTTAACGGAAAAAAAGCGAGACTGGCATGAGCACATACTAACAGAATCACTTAAGTTTCACAACAAACGGACACACACAAACACGGAAACACGGTTTTAACAGGGGAAAAAAAAATCTCTCTGACCTGGCGTGAGCGCATACTAAGGGAATCACTGCTGTAAAGTAAAAAAAATAAATAAATGAACCAGCACCTTACCTTTGAAAAGAATCGCGACAGAGCAGAGTTTCTGCGTGTTTGTGAAGCCGGGAAGGGGATGAAAAGGCGAGAGAGCGTCTGTGCGTGTGTGTCGGTGTCAAATTGCACGCGCACACTCGTAAGAGACGAGCAGAGTTTCTGTGCGTTTGCGAAGCCGTGGGAGGAGGGGGGGGGGGGTAAGGTGAGAGAGTGACGCTCTGTGTCAAAATAAGAGTCGCAAAATAAGATACTCGGCGCTCGTAAACTAATACTTGCTATATATAAAAAATTATTACAAATCTTTGCTCGGTTTGCGGAACACTCGTAAACCATGTTACTCGCAATCCGAGGTTCCACTGTACACACTTTGGATAAAGCTAATGTACTGGAACTTGTTCAATACACTCAGTTTCAATTTTTTTTTCCAGAGCCTCAGTTCTCCAAAGAGCAAGAGCTGTTTACAAGCATTAACGCTACCTGTGTGCGACTCAACCTGATTGGCTGGAATGACGGCGGCTGTCCGATCACGTCCTTCACTCTGGAGTACAGACCTCTGGACAGTCCAGTGTGGACCAAAGCCCAGCGTACGTCACTGACAAAGAGCTACATGCTGATGGACCTGCAGGAGGCCACGTGGTACGAGCTCCAGATGAAGGTGTACAACAGCGCCGGGCTGGCCGAGAAACTGGTGAAGTTCGCCACGCTCAACTATGACGGCAGTAAGTAGGATGTTTTCTATTAACAGCCAGAGGGTACAGCGTTAATATGACCAAAATAATAATGTAAAAAAAGTCAAATAAAAACATAAAATTGAAACAAAACGGGTCAAAGCAGGACATGTGATTAAATTTCTGGTGAATGATGGCATAAAACCAGTTGACATATACAGAAGACTTCACGCACAGTGCGTTGATAAGACATGCAGTAAAAACATTTTAAAGAAGACCATGTGGCCAGGAGCCAGTTGGAGTCTTTCCCATGAACAGCGAGTGAAACGTTTGATTCTTGAAAATTGATGGATAACTTGTCGCCAATTTGCAGGAGAGACATCTGTCTGTGGAAACTGTACACACAGTCATTCACCTCTGCCACTTGCACATTACAGGAACTCTTTAAAGGGCCTTAAAAGGAGTTCCTGGGAGACCAGTGTTTCAGACGTGAAGCAGTCTGATCCTACCTTGATGGTATCCAAGCACTTTGGTAGACTAGCCTTAACGGAGTATTTTTATGTGACATAAATTTGCAGCATTCTTAAATACAGGTTTAGAGTAATTTTTGGAGTGTTTAAAACAAGAAACTCACACAGAAGCCTAAACAAACCTGAAATATTTTTGGAAACATATAGTATATATTTTATTATTATTGATACTTAGTGGGTAAAATGAAAATGCCTCTGCGAGTCTTTAATGGGTCCACCAATCCTTGTCAAGGATGTCTGGATGTTTTTATGACTTCCCCTCAGACTGTCCCCTGAGCTCTGTGGCTAGAATTAATTTCTTAGCAGATTGTCTAAGGCCTGACTGGCTATCTCAACCCCTCACCAGGGACCGCTGTGTTATTATGGAGCCACGGTTCCTTACACAGATCCAGCCCTCGTGCTCCATGTTTAACCCCTAGTAAAAAAAAAAAATAGCTGAGTGTTCCTGTGCTCGTACAAGAAAGATGAGTTCCTCTCTCTTACATATGGTCTCGGTCAGCTGGGCGTTATTAGTGTTTTCTGCAAAAAAAGGTCAAATGATGACTGAAGCCAGACGATGCTAGCGTGCTGTACTGATGTGCTGAACTTACGATTGAGCTACTCCTGGTCATTCATGAGTCCAAACAAGACCAAATTGAGAAATGTGTGAGATAAGAATTACAAGGAATGAACTGTTCAAAAGCTGCACACATTCTGGCCTGAGCATGAGAGGTTCTCATGTAAATGTAAAACAACCTAAAAAAAAATAAATAATAAGTTAAGTTAACTTAAGTTACTGGACCATCTTTAAATATCACCTTTTCTTGCCTAACCTTCCAGGCACCATTTCGCCGCTAGTGACGACTACAGTAAAGGGCCCAGAGAATAAGAGTAATAAGAAGATGATGGTGACCATCTCGTGTATCCTGGTGGGCATGATTCTGCTCTTTGTGCTGCTCTTGGTGCTCAGGAGGAGGAGGAGGGAGCAGAGACTGAAGAGGCTCAGAGGTAAGAGCTTGTGATAAGCTGCTTAACGAAAGATACCTTTTGCAGCGCTAATATTTTGCATTGTAAGAATGTATCATACATTAGGTTGTTTAATACTTGAATGCAGTTTATAAATTTTGGTGTTTGTTTGCTTTTTTTAGATGCAAAAAGCTTGGCAGAGATGCTCATGAGGTAAGTCAATTCATTCCACAGTACAGTTGAATTTTCCATTCTGGTTGGTTAGAAGGTGTAAGCATGAAGCATGAAGTGTGCATCTTCAGGTGCAGAAGTTTCTGGTTCATAGAAAAGGTCTGGAACAGCACTAGATGTTTTCTTATAACAGTAATAATTTTTCACTAAAGGAACTCGGTTTGCAATTGGAGTTCAAGTCAAACTGGGACTTTTGATGCAGAATAATAGAATACAGCTCTGAGAGTAAAGACTCTTGGTTATTTTTCTTTATAATCCTCTGCTACACTGATGCACTTATCACAGAGAGATAGAAGGTTCTCAGTACACCGGATCCATGATCGGACTGCCTTCTTCATGTCTGAAACGCTGGCTTCCTAGGAACTTCATTAATAGCACTTTATAAGTTGTGCATTGTGCTTTAAAAAACAGAATGCCTGGTGATAACAGGAAGTCTGGACAGGAAGGAACTTTTCCTGTCCAATGATCCACTTGTATCTGAAAAAAGCTTGTCTGGAGATAAAAAGATGAGTGCTACTGTACCACCAGTCCTGTGTCATGCCAACAGTAAAGCATCCTGAGACCATTCATGTGTGGGGTTGCTTCTCAGCCAAGTAGTGAGCTCACTCACAATTTCTTCCAATCATCCAAGAACAGTTTGGAAACAATACCTTTCCCAGCATTACAGAGCACCTTGCCATGAGGCAAAAGTGATAACTACTGTAAGTGGCTGAGGTAACAAAACAACGAAATTTTGGGTCCATGGCCAGGAGACTCCCCCAATAATCCCATTGAGAACTTGTGGACAATCCTCAAGCGGTGGACTCACAAGCAAAGACCCACAGATTCTGACAAACTCCAAGCATTGATCATTATGCAAGAATGGGCTGCCATCAGTCAGGATGTGGGCCAGAAGTTGATTGACTCATGCCAGCGCGAATTGAAAAGGTCTTGATAAAAAAGGGACAACATTGCAAATATTGACTCTTTGCATAAACTTAATGCAATTGTCAATAAAAGCCTTTAATACTTATGAAATGCTTGCCCCGCATACTTTCTGGGGATTTCCTTCCAGAAAAATACTTCGTTACTGTTCCACTCTCTTCTACAAAACACAACTTGTGCTACAAAAGCACATGACTACAGACGTGTAACTCAGGGCTGTGCATCTGCTCTGTTTGCTTCCAGCAAAAACACAAGGCCATCAGACACGCTGAACAAGCAGCAGCAGACGCTCCGCATGCACATCGACATCCCCAGAGCTCAGCTCCTCATCGAGGAGAGAGACACCATGGAGACCGTGGGTGAGTCTTCTGCTCCTTAGTACCTCTATTACTGTAATAACTAACACTGTAATCTTTAACGGTGTTGTAATTGTGCCTTCGCTTTCAGACGACAGGTCAACCGTGCTCCTCACAGAGAATGATTTCGGAGAAACTGCCAAGCAGAAAACAACCACAGCGACACACACGGTCCATTACCAGTCACTGACTCAGGCCACAGGGCCGCTGGTGGATGTTTCAGATGTTCGACCTGGAACAAGCAAAAGCAGCCTGTCGAGTAAGCAAAAGCAAAAGACATGTAAAGTATCTGTCTGCACTGGTATGTATGTGGGAGACACTGTGACTAATTATTTGTTTGTTACACCATCAGATCCCACAGCACGACGAGCAGCTAAACCGGGCCCTGCTGCCCGAAGTCGCTACGCTAGTCAATGGACGTTGAACCGTCCTCACCCGCAGGTCTCCACACACACACTCAGCACGGATTGGAGGCTGGGAACGCCAAGAGTACCCGGCTCTGTTGACAAAGAGAGCGACAGCTACAGCGTCAGTCCGTCTCAGGACACAGGTTCTTCATGTTCGTCTTTTCCCTGCTCTTTCTTATTTAAAAATTTATCATCCATTTTACTTTTTTTTGTATGTGAAATGATGCGAAAATTATGATTTATTCAACATGAGCCCATATTAGAATTTTACCTCAGAAGGAAGCACATTTCACACTGTTAGCATGCTAACATCATCTCCAGTGATATGAGACATTACAAAACTAGTTAAAGTTTATTGAATATGATTTTTTGTGAGCACTTAATCCTGTTCAGGGCTTTGATGAATCTGGTGTTTATCCAGGAACACTAGATACGAGTAAGGAATAACATGGGACAGCTTAAAGTTCAGTGTTAATAAAAATAAACAATACAAAGCCATGTTAAGTATAAAAAATACATTATACATAACATTACATATACATATAACATTCTACATTTAAAGCTATTTTTATATAATATGATTCTCATGCTAGCCCTAGCTTGCTATATACTGTAACATGTTTGCTACATTCAATGCTAATACTAGCTAGAAACCAAAACATGACAAGTTAGCATGGTGTCTTTAAGTCACACTCAGTTTTAGTCCAATTACTGGCTTGCTATCTAAGATGACCTAACCTGACAGGATTTAAGTCATACTCATCAATACTAACACTAGCTTGCTAGCTCTATAACTACTGACAAAACAGAAATGCTGAACATGAGCTAAATTAAGTGATATTAAAAGCACAAGCTAATTAGTTATAGTAAATGAAAGAAAGCATTTGGAGTTATATTTTAAATCTGAACAATCATCAATACTAGCACTGTATAGGACAATATTTAGAAGACAAATGATACACGTTTATTACTGACAAATTGGCTTATGTTTATAAATGTAAACAGCATCAGTGCTAATACTACGGTAGCAGTGGCAGCTGGTGCAAAAAATTTGGGGTGGGGGGGGGGCAAACAAAATTTTAATAAAACTTTTAATACTGGCCTGTAAATAGCCTTTTATCAGGTGATTAAGCATCATTACTACTAGTATAAAATAAAGGCATGACTCACATTGCATCCAGTCAGCAGCTCCGCTTGTCGTAAGAAGTGCTGGAAGACTCGTTGAGAATGGTCCAATCACATGAGCCCAAATATTTAAAAAACAATATTGATTCGCTAAGAACAAAAGTGGGAGGGTTCGGGGCTCACAGTGCTGCGCCCGAGGATGATTTGAAGAAATCCAATCAGAGCTCTATGCCCTCTACTATCCAGTCACATGCTTTTCAAAAATTTCCGCGCCTACATACACTCGTTTGTCCGGCGCCCCGCGTACATGAACACAAATGAACGTAATACAGTTTCTTTTTTTTTTCTTTCTTTTTTTTACTTGCAAATAAA
The DNA here is from genome assembly GCA_013621035.1 of Clarias magur. Taxonomy (NCBI): domain Eukaryota; kingdom Metazoa; phylum Chordata; class Actinopteri; order Siluriformes; family Clariidae; genus Clarias; species Clarias magur. The sequence goes on along the minus strand of QNUK01000091.1, from coordinate 658,387 downwards.
TAATATTAAGGAATACAGCAGAATATTGTGACTAAATTACTTTATTTCATTATCAAAATAAATAATAATTATGTTAAATAATTACATGTTAAAGTATCATTCTTCTCTGCCTAAATTTAAGGGGGCGGCGCCCCTACGCCCCGTATTAACCAGCCGCCACTGTACAGTAGCTATCCTGATTGAACGTTTTCCATGCTCGGTGCGAATACTAGTCAGTGATGTTTGTACTGTATATACAGTGTGTATATATATATATATATATATATATATATATATATATATATATATATATATATATATGTTCAGTGAAGTGTTCTAAACTGAGGACATCTGAGAGAAATTTCCATTCCTCTTGTTACAATTTCACAAACATCACTTATAATTCTATTCAGCTAGGTGTTATACATAAGCTAACCTGACAGGTTTTTGTGAATTTAAAATTCAGTCATAATTATCAATGGTGACAAGAGTTAATATTATATATACACTATATATACAATATTATATATAATATTGTATTTATAATCATACATATATATATATATATATATATATATATATATATATTATATATATATATATATATAAGGATTTTAAGAATTTAATACAGTGGTACCCCGGCATAATGTAAATGCAAATAATCTGATTCAGCCCCCAAAAATATTACCAATATTATCAATTTCAAACACTATAATCATATTTTTTCCCATTTCTTCTTGCTAGCGTTCAGTTTAGTTCAGCTTGCAAAAAACGTTTTCATGCGGCGTATGCAGGAGATACCACTGTATTAGTATTGTTCTGGGCAAACATTAGTAACTATGTTGCATCAACTCATATTCATAAATGTTCATGCTAAACAGGTATCTAAATCTATTTAAATTTACAGGATATCTGACAGAATTTTCTAGTCCTGATCCTAAAATGCTAATGCTAGAGAGAGCTACCTGTAGCTTAGACATTTTGTTAAAAGTTAATAAATAGATAAATAAATAAATGGGCACAGGCTTTGCACCAGCCACCTTGAAAGAGAGTCATTAGCGTGCCCTGTGGTGTGTTTCCAGACCGAGCCCGGAGCAGCATGGTGTCCACAGAGAGCGCTTCATCCACCTACGAGGAGTTGGCACGGGCATACGAGCATGCCAAGATGGAGGAGCAGCTCCGGCACGCTAAGTTCACCATCACGGAGTGCTTCATCTCAGATACGTCCTCCGAGCAGATGACAGCAGGAACTAATGACTACACGGACAGCCTGACGTCCAGTACGCCGTCGGAGTCGGGCATATGCAGGTTTACAGCCTCGCCTCCCAAACCTCAGGACGCATGCAGGGTCATGAACATGGCCGTGCCCAAAGCCCACAGGCCAGGTGAGCTGAGCAGCGGAGAGATACTGTATAGTGTCAAGATTCTGGGGACATTTAAATAACGTAAAGGATGAAATGTGATCGGCAGGCAATTAGAGATCTTATCATAATGACAAAATGTAACTATTAATGTTAAGATATTTCCTTTGCGGATATGTCTCTCAGCTTTTTCTTTTTCAGCTGAATGTTATGGCAACAAAAGTAAACACGTTATATAACCATGATGAACAGAAAAGCATTTCAGGACACACATGTCCAAACTTGAGCTACGACAGAAAAAGACCACATCAGGGTTCAGTCCAGACATTTGAAGACAGACAATTGAAGAGGAAAAATAACATTGGTTGTAAAGAGTGCTTACATGATTTATCGAGGACTTCCTGTCAGTTTGTCTGGATTTTTTTTTTTTGTTCTTTTGTTTTCCACACCATTCTGTGTAAACTCTAATGATCATTTTGTGAAACTCTCAGGGGATCAGTGGTTTCTGAAATACTCAAACCAGCCCATTTGAAACCAAGAACAAGAGCCACAGGGACATCCACATACAGTACAGACCAAAAGTTTGGACACACCTTCTCATTCAAAGAGGTTGAAATTGTATTATGGCAAGAAAAAAGCAGCTAAGTAAAGAAAAACGAGCGGCCATCATTACTTTAAGAAATGAAGGTCAGTCAGTCGGAAAAATTGGGAAAACTTTGAAAGTGTCCCCAAAGTGCAGTCACAAAAACCATCAAGCGCTACAAAGAAACTGGCTGACATGCGGACCGCCCCAGGAAAGGAAGACCAAGAGTCACCTCTGCTGCGGAGGAGAAGTTCATCCGAGTCACCAGCCTCAGAAATCGCAGGTTAACAGCAGCTCAGATCAGAGAGCAGGTCAATGCCACACAGAGTTCTAGCAGCAGACACGTCTCTAGAACAACTGTTAAGAGGAGACTGTGTGAATCAGGCCTTCATGCTAGAATATCTGCTAGGAAACCACTGCTAAGGACAGGCAACAAGCAGAAGAGACGCGTTTGGTCTAAAGAACACAAGAAAGAACACAAGAAAGAAAACTCTTTACATGAGAAGGCGTGTCCAAACTTTTGGTCTGTACTGTAGATCAGATTTTTCAAAATTCTGATATCTGATGTGGACATTAACTGACCTTTTGTATATCTGCATGATTTCATGCACCGTGTGTTCCTGGTAGCATGATGGGTATTTGCATATTGTTATTTTGATTTAAAAAAAAAAATTCTTTCTCGATTACATACTCAACATCATTTTTTTTTTGTGATCCTGCAGGGGGCGAGTTGGTGCACCTGCCACCATACTTGCGCATGGACTTCCTGCTGAACCGGGCCGCGTCAGGCCTGGAGCCACAGAAGAGCCGCTCACTGAAGCGCCCGAGCCTGGTGCCGGTGCCAGTGGAGGTTCCAGCAGCCCGGGAGGCGCAACAGTGGCAGCCCAGCTCCGGTGCCTCCACGCTGCCACAGAGAGAAGCCGGCTCGGACTTGGCTCAGGCTGCCAAGCTCAGCACGTCGCAGGAGTCCCTCTTAGACTCTCGGGGACACTTAAAACAGAGCAGCAATCCCTACGCCAAGTCCTACACACTGGTATAACCCAGAGGACATGGACTGGACACACACATCCCCACACAAACACACATATACACACAGCAAAAACTCATCACACAGTTGTACATAGAGGTCTTTCCTCACAGGAGGGCCACTGCCGATTCCTTACGTTCTTTTACGCTTTTTTAAACACGTGGATTCACTTTTTTCAAAAAACAAACAAAAAAAAAAGAAACACTCCAGATGGGAGATTGCCAACTTGATTTATTATTATTATTATTATTCTTATTATTATTCTTATTATTTATGTTAGCATTTAGTGTGCACTATGATGACTGGGAGCCCATTTTTTCTACCAAACTTTGTGTTATTAAATTAATATCAAAACATGGAACGAATACTCGAGAGAACGCGAGCGTGTGAGCGTGTGATTACCACTGTTCCAAAGTTGTCACTGTTTTCAGATTTTTAACATTTAAAAAGTTCAAATTTTCTTATGGGTGCATGGGGAGCGATCGGAAAAAATGATGACAATGACGAAGATAAAGATAAACATGAAATAGAGAACAGCCGGAAGTTGATCCGGACTTTACGACTTTTTCTTTTGTTTGATTTTCACTATAAAATGATCAAATGTAAAGATTTAGTATTCTTATGACTATAAATTCATATATAAATAATATATATTAAATGAGAAAAAAAAATCACTTTTATTTGTGGGTATTACAGGGAAAAGTTTGGATTTTGATCGATTAATAAAAGTCCTTTTAGTCACGTTTGCACATATATCGTTTTAGGAAAGTTTGAGTCTCGGTTGCTGAATATTTGTGTCCCACTTTCTGATGGTGCAATATGGGTTATAAAGAATAACAGAAATGCTTTTGCTTTCTACTGTACTGTATCAAAACCTATATTGTGTACGAGTTTAAGGGGTGGACCAGCTATTTATTCAGGTGTAAATTACCACCGGGTGTTTACAAGGTAACTATTCACCACACGTCCAGGGGGCCATCGCGCCTCCTGCTGCACTAGCCAATGCCTGCTTATTTAACCCCCTCCCCCTCTTTCCCCACCCCTGTACAGTGCACTAGGTTGTGTCTGCAGGTCACGCACTCTCTTGTCTTCGCTAGATTTATTTTTTGCTGCATTGCAGTGAAGCTCCTCTACAGGGAAAAGAAATACTGAGACAATCCGAAGAGATTCCCCTTAAAGAACGAGAATGCGAGTCTATGGAAATCTATAAAAAGGTGTGGTTCTGTGCGACGCGGTGTGGCTCTGCATCAGACCCGCATCTCTGTCTCGCCGAGCGCCAGGAATGCCTGAGATGCTGGTATATTTGCTTATATGAATCTATTCCCCCAGACGTCCCCCTGTTTCCTGGTTTTGCTCATAATCCGGATGGTTATGTTTAACCGTTTTGTTTTGTTTTTGTTTTTGGACAGGGTGTTCACAGCTGTGTCACTCTAATAAAGATTTCCCATGCACTTCCAATCGATTAATAAAAGGCTGTTCCCCAATGAGATCTCTCTGTCTGATATGGATAATGAGTTTCGCAAATGATGGAAGACGGAAAAAACAACTTTTCTGTCACTCACACACACACACACACACACACACACACACACACACACACACACACACACACACACACACACACACACACTCACATGAGGAATGTGATGATAAAGCAAAAGTTTTGGTCGAGTTGTCAGTAATTTGTGTGCATTAACTTATCTAATGTTACGTAGCCTGTAGTTATGCCATAGGGAGGTGTGATAATGAGTTTAAAAAACCGTCAGAGGTAAAAAAAAATAAATAAATAAATAAAAAACACAATTCTAAACACATTGTATTCATGCTCATTTTAAAACAACAGGGCCCTTCAATGCGGCAGTGCTTTTGCCTTCACAGTGTCCATGGCATTGCATTATGCATAATGACAGAATGTCGGACTCGGATCATTTGATTTCATGAATAGGTCTTCTAAAGCATTTTATCCCAATTATGCACCATGAGCAGTTTTTTTTTTTTAAATAATGACATAATTTGATGCAGAGGACACTAAAGGTCCAGTAACTCATTGCTTATTACACGAGGGGTGTTCAAGTCAACTCAGGACTTTTGTTGGTGCAGAATAACAAAACACAGTTATGAGAGTAAAACCTCCCTTTATTCCTCTATATAATCTTCTCCTACACTAATGCACTTATCCCAGTGTTTCACTAGCGCTAGTTAAACATTTGCACCATTGAAATGTTTTACTGCAGGTGAGAGTCTCATCGCCGTACTGTGTTTAAAGTCTTCTGTAAATGTCAATTGCTTCGACGCCTTCGTTCATGAGAAATATCCTCACAGGTCCCGGTTTGAGTTGAACGCCGCTAGCATAAATTGAAATCGATCTATATAGGTTCACATTCATGCGTTTTCTTATACAAAAAAAAAAACAAACAAAAAAAAACAGCAAAGATAGGGCGATGAATTGATTTTCAAAATTAATTGTATCCTGTGTACTGTATGTATGAAAATGAGGTCTAAAAATGGCTGCTCTGAGCCACAGAAATCATTGTAATGAAGACCTGGATGTGTCCTTAGGAAGTGATTTACAACAGAAAGTGAGACATTAAGAGACAACTCTCACTCATATTGGTGTTTGCTTCACCTCACTATTATTTTTCAAAACTTTCATTTAATATCATCCGGGACATCTTGGTCTGCAAGCACACATCGTGCCCGGATCATTCTGTGCATTCTTTTATTCTCCTAAATTGAATCTTCCCATCGCAAATGTGCTGAGTCTGCAGATCTATCAGACTGGAGCAGGTCTCAAACCAAAAGCAGTACAAATTAAAGGTCATCGGTGTTGTGATTTAGTGCAAAAGTGCAGCTCGTGTCCCTGGACGATGGAGCTTCCTCCCTCACGGTGCTGAATCCCAGACACCACGCAGCGAGTCCACTAAGAGCAGAGGCCTAAATTGGCCTATTGATTCAGAATCTTTCATCAGCCGAGCCCTTTATACGTCGCCTTTCGCCATCAGACTCGGTTTCGCGCTCCTGAATCACTCCCGTCAGCATAATGAGGAAATGTATAACTCCGTGTGACAAGTGCCTCTCCATCGTCCTCCTCGGAAGAGCACGGCAAATTAAGCAAGTCAGCGGAGATTTACACACTGTCACTCCTCTCTGCTATTAAATGCCGCTCTAAATAATGGCTGACGTGCCACACCGGGGACTTCGATGTTCCGAGAAGTGCCACGCTGTCAGGACTGACACACTGATTGCATTAGGAAAATGTATGCCTGCTTTATTCCTTTTAATCATGCACTGTTAAAACATTGCACTGACGGATCAGGCGAGTTTTTCCAAATAGAGTGAAATTTAGGAATATTTGGTAAAACAGCACTCAGGAAAATGTTACATTAAAAGGTCCAGCTACAGAAAGATTGCTTGGTTAATACAATTTTGATCAAATAATTTCATTAAAAATGTCCAATTTACTTTCATTTTTAAAAATCGCATTTCAGAAAACAAACAAATAAACAAAAATAATGACTATTTCTGGGGGTACGAAGCATGTCTAACAGTAATACTTTGTAAAAAACTCAACTGGGTGATGAATTTAAAGGAGTTAAAAAGAAAAAGAACAGTACATTCTGTTTATATTTTGTCAATACTTTTAAAAATGGGACAACAACAACAACTCCTTTGAAGACTTTCATTACTTTTGGTATTCTCCCCCCCCCAAATTGTTCACTTAAGGCGTCTCTGCATTCAGACCCGTTCTGTCAGTCAGTCTCTAAGGCCTCCTCTCTCACATGTAGACGCACCCAGGAAAACACATCCTCTGGAAACAGCAACTCCTACATGATGACAGATTTCTGCAACCTATAATCCAATACATTTATCATATTTTATTATTTACATGCAGTACATTTTTGTAGATTGTTACATTATTAAGCTTAGTTTATTTCAACCTGTCAACTAAAATATTCACTTTTTAATAAAAAAAAAAATAATTTTAAGTGATTTAATAAAGGTTTGCATGCACATTGTCCAAAAAAGCTTTGCGTGAACTACGAAGCACATGGTTTATTTTCAAAGTTTCAAAATACAGATCAAATTAAAGGCACATTATTTAAACATACAAAAGTGTAACAATGCTATACATACTTTCTTGAGGTACTAATACGTGGTATGGTATGTGTAAGTTACAGAATGTGGTTTTTCAGCCAATTAATATGGAATAAAGTCAGTGTCAAAAATAAGCGTGAGTAAAAAAAAAAAGATTTGTGTGTAATTCTGCGTTTTGTCCGAGTTGGATTCCAAAATCTACGGCCACGACAGCTTACAGATCCGATACTTAGTGTGTTTGTTTGAGTACAACTCTGAAATATACGACTCTGACCGTTTACAGACACAAAAAAAAAAAACTCGTTTTTAACTCCTGTTACGCGGACGAATTGCGAAATTACGCCCATGAATGTAGTGTGTTAAACCGCTGTCTGTCAGAAATACGTCATCAAGACCACGTGCACAGGCGTTAATATCCGAGGGAGGAGGAATCGATACGGCGCGTGCGCCCTGCCGCCGTTTTAAACTCCTAAAATCTTACCTGCTATAGTTAAAACATCTCTGTAATTTTACTTCTCTTAAACATGTACGAATCTGTGAATTCTTACCTGAGACGATGAGAGAGCGCTCGGCTGCTGATCTGCCATTTTGGCGCCGGTGGTTTAAAACGGTGGCCGAATCGATTCCTCTTCCCTCGGATATTAACGCCTGTAAAACGACGTAACAGACGTAAAAAACGAGTTTTGTGTCTGTAAGCGGTCAGAGTGGTGTATTTCAGAGTCGTGGCCGTAGATTTTGGAATCCAACTCGGACAAAACACAGAATTACGCACAAATCTTTTTTTTTTTTTTTTTTTACGCACGATTATTTTTGACAGTGATTTTATTCCATAATTACGGATTAACTTTTTGTCAAGTATTATGTTCGATGCTTTGATGCATCCATTTCACCTGTAGATGTTTTCATCATTCTTTCTCTTCAGAGATAAAGATTTATCTATACATTTAAAAAAAAAAAACTGTACGGAGCAAACTGGTGTGAGAACTGGTGTGCTTGGTTTTAACGTAACTTTATTCATTCATGAGTTATTTACAAGTTTCTGACCACTTATAAAATGTGTTCAATGTGCTGCCCATTGTGATGGATTGTCAGTGCAACCCTCTTCTCCCGCTCTTCACACACTGATAGCAACACCGCAGGAGAAATGCCAGCACAGGCTTCCAGTATCCGTAGTTTCAGGTGCAGCACATCTCGTATCTTCACACCATAGATAATTGCCTTCAGATGACCCCAAAGATAGAAGTCTAAGGGGGTCAGATCGGGAGACCTTGGGGGCCATTCAACTGGTCTGAAGGCAGTTGTCTATGGTGTGAAGATACGAGATGTGCAGCAACTGAAACTACGGATACTGGAAGTCTGTGCTGGCATTTCTCCTGCGGTGTTGCTATCAGTGTGTGAAGAGCGGGAGAAGAGGGTTGCATTGACAATCCATCACAAGTTACGTTAAAACCAAGCACACCATTGTTTTTCTTGTGAAATTCCCAATAGGTTTGATGTGTCACATGACCCTCTTCCTATCGAAAAAACAAAACAAAAGTTGGATCCAAGATGGCCGACTTCTAAATGGCCACCATGGTCACCACCCATCTTGAAAAGTTTGCCCCCTCACATATACTAATGTGCCACAAACAGGACGTTAATATCACCAACCGTTCCCATTTTATTAAGGTGTATCCATATAAATGGCCCACCCTGTATAATTATTATAGTTTCTAAAAAAAAAAATAACTCTGACATTACAATTGAAACAGTTACTCAGTACATGGGTGGACAAGGTGCACTGATACTGATGCACATGCGGAGCAAAGGTTGGCCCATGTAGTCCAATCCATTAGAAGCACCGTATTGTAGATCAAATTAAGGAAAAGGTAAATGCTGGTTCCAGTATAAAGATGCCAGAACACACAGTGCATCACTGCTCTGGTTGCAAAAGGGAGACCTACTGAATACTAGGCAGGTGGTCATAATGTTATGGCTGATCAGTGATTATGAAAAATTAAAGAAATAAACCCCCAAAAAAGAAGCAACAGCTGCATTCTGAAACAGAATCACTCTTCGCCTCCTCAGCACCTGAGCATTTTAGCACTGCATTTCAGGTAAGAGGATGTGACCTAAAGTTTTAAACCTGGATATGTTCGAAATTATTGAGATGATCATAAACATTGTCCACTCTTTTTAAAGACGAAATAAACACATGTTAATCTTTATATATATATACTGTAGGTATTTTTAAAAAGCCATGATTTGTCAGGTCATTTCTTCAGACGTTAAATGTCCACTAGAGGCCCCTAGTGGTCAACAGAATATCGGCCTGTATCCAGTACATACAATATCAAGTTACGCAATTCTTCCCATTCTTAATAAACTGGATTCCATATACACCTAGACACACATACCACACTTACGCAGCTACATCACGTCAATGAGTATACCTTTTCCTTTGTTAAATATGAACATATTCCTCGTCCAGTATTGTTATTATCTGAATGATCTTACAGCAGAGCGTCTGCTGTAGAAGCCATTATGAATAAGGTGTTACTATGGAAACGATAACACATTAGAACAGGATTAATTGGATGTGTTCTTGTGAGCCAAGCATTTAATGTGAGATTCGCCAGATTTTTGGAATTTCCTCCTCTGCTTTATCCTGATGAATCATTAATATCGATCCTAACCTGCTCAGATTTTTTTATCATGCATATACTGTAGGTGGTATTTTTTATTTGTTATTATTATTTTTATTTTTTTATTTTTGCTGAGCATAACGATGATCAGGCCTGGAGCTGACTTGCTTACTAGGTTGAGGGATATACAGTAAACTATGTGCAGTCTAATGAGAGCTTATTCGTCTCAATCAGTCTCACTTGTCCCTGGATCTATTTAAGGGACGCTTACCACTCAATTCCTGTTTAGTCTTAGGCTTACTTTGTGAGGTTAAGACTAAGCTGGTTTTGGTCATTTTGACAACTAGAGGCATGTCCTCTGTCCTAATCCTTGCCATCTAGGCACTCAAAAGTTTTCCTTCACCCTCACGGATGAGTGGACATTCTCAGGTTTTATTTTTCCCCCAGCCTATTGTCTCCAGTTTCATTAAGTTCTCTGCCCCTGCACTTAAGTGCTGCAGTAGATTAGTTCTGAGGTTCTGAGTGCTAAAGGTCTTGCTTTTAATTCTTGCTTTATTCAACAGGAAGCCAATAATAAGATATTAACTGTATGAGTGATTAAAAAATAACTAAAGCAGTTAGAAGGCGTCTCTGCACTCAGGCCCATTCTCCCGTCTCTAAGGCCTCCTCTGTCACACGTACACCCACCTAGGAAAAGAGATTCTCTCACCAACAGCAACTCTCTGACCATTTTTTTTTTTTTTGCAACCTGTCATCCAATAGATTTATTATTTACACACAGTACAGTCTTGTTGATTCTCACATAACTAAGTCCAGAAATAAACCTTTTTTTGTTGTTGCTTTTTTTCCCTTATTTCAATTGATTAGCTATAATATTAATATTATATAATATTTCCTTCATTAAAAAAAAAAAAAAAACATAACTTACTAAAGGTTTGTTCAAAAGAGCAAAATAGCTTGTGAAAAAAAAACATGTGATTTTATTTTCAATGAGCGGTTTCGTTCAAAGTTGTTGTTTTTTTGAAAGTTTCTTTCAAATGTTATGAGTATACAGTACTTATGGAGACTCTGAATAGCTTTTATGAAAAGTTTGAACAGTTTGAACACGTAATAATAATGGAAATTAGTTAAATGCAAAAGCAGTTATTTCAGTGAATATACGCCTAGTTGGTATTTGCTCAATAATTTAAGAATTTGTTTATTCTCAAAACACTTTTGAGGTTTTGGCAAACATCCCCCTAATGATCAGTTTAGTGTTAGCCTAGCTAGATTTGTTTAAATACAGAATTGTACAATCAATAGTTACATATCATTAATGTCTTAAGCCGCAATCGCACAATTGCATTATGTGTTATAATAATTGCAAGGCATTTATTTTTAAATCAGATTGGGCAGCCGTAGGTTGTACAAAATGTTACCCCCCCCCCCCTTTTTTTTTTTTTTTTAAATAAAAACTTCATGAGAAAATTTCTACAAAGAATATGAAGCCGCTATGGGTTTCTTCCCTAAATAGCATCTTTATAAAGTGCAAACTCTACAAATAAATTTTTATAACACATCTGTATTAACAGTTTTTAATAAGTAAATTAGTTAAGTACTTTTCTCTGAGTTGCAACTACAAACTGTTCATAAAAAATGTTGTAAGCAGGGTGTAAATCACAAACGTTGATTTGGGAACATCACAAGAAACACAAATATGAAGGAAATTTATGGTGCCCCAAGTGGACCAGATGTGTTATTGCACTCCAAAACTAGCTACGTGTTTATTGCTTCAGATGTGTTGAAGAAAGGACTTCAGGAGTACCTTTTATGTCATCTTTGAAACTAAAACTCCAGTGCAGCTCCTTTTGAAACGAGTGATTCATGCTTCCTATTTGCTCCCAATGACATAAAATAAATCTCTTCGCCCTTGTAGAGCTGACTCACTGACCCTTGAAATAAAAGTTCCGTCTCAGATCTTTGAGTCTCTGCTTCATCCACTAGAACTTCACAGATTGTCATATTAAACAGTATAATGTTACTAATACAGAATAGACGTAACACAAGCTGGGGTTAGGACTTAATTTAGGATTCGACTGTCCTTAACAAATGATGTGACAGTTTCCATGGTGGTCACTTGATCACATGATCCCATTACCGTGGATGTCTATCATCGAATTTCCCACTGCAATGAGAAAAGCATCTCAGTTACTTTAAATACGATTAGGTAAAACCTGTTGTATCGATACTGGGTCAGAGGTTCGCTCGGCTCAAAAGAAACCAATCTACTGGAGGATGTGGTGTATGTCACCAACACCAAGGGAAAGCAGAAAAGACAGCAGAAATGCACAACATGGCAACTGTCTGTTCCATTCTTTCATTTTTATTCGCTCATATTAATGGTGTAGTTCTTTTCAAAGTGTATTTTTGGACAGTATAATGTAGCACATGGACTATTTAGTAGCTAAAACAATGCAGGGAAATAATGAAGGTTAAAGCACAAAACACAGTAATGAAGCCCGAAGATGAGATCTAAACACAATAACAAATGAAGGTGATGCAATTACACAAAAGAAAGGGGTTGGTCCGCTTGCTCATAATCTGGAGTTGCTTTTTTTTTTTAAGTTCGTCCCTAAATAAGACTGTAGTCATAATAAAACCAGCTTTATAGTCATGCCGAACACCTAGGGGATATTTCTGCAGCTCATTTCTTCATCGTTTCACGTGATGAACAGGATATGAACACAAACTATCTGAGCACACGTACAGGGTGAAATACTGTATATGCTTTTAAAAAGGTTGCAATGACAAGTGAGCATGACTGACACTGAGAGCAACTTCTGAAACCGAAAGAAGAGAAGAAATTCAGTTACAAAAAAAAAAAAAAACAAGCAATAAACCGGAGAAGGAAAGGCGAGCATGAACAGACAGGGGAATTGAATCTGAAGCATCAGGATTATTGTTCCAGATGGGCGCCAGTGACTGACAAAAAGATGATTCACTTCCAAATCCCTTTTCCCTTCACCACTACCACCATAATCCCCACCCTAGAGTCCATGACGGTGCGCTTATTAAACATGCAAACAGCTTCAGGCCGAGTTCGGCTGGCTCAGCCTATGGCTTCGTATCCTGCTTCTTCTTCTGGTACTTTCTGAAGTGCGACTGGATGGCGACGGCGGCCTTCTCCGTCTCTGGGGCGTCCAAGTCGATGTCGAAGTCATCAGGAGGGACGTCCTTCTTGGATGCATCTGTGGACGGTTGTGTTATTGTTTTAAGTCATACAGAAATGTATCATCATTTTATCTAACAAACAGCGAGCAGTCTGCTAACAATCATGACAATTCATGAATTTCTGCTTCATCGCAATACCTCACTGTTGATTATTTTCTTTTTTTACGGCATGACATTGTGTTGGATTCCTTACACAACAGGTCCATTTGACATAGTATTAGAGCATCTAAAGTGTTTGTATTGCAAATATTTGTTTAATCCGTTTGGGTGTTAGTGATGATCGCTCGAGGTCATTTAGCCTCTGAGCGCAACGTTTTTTTAAGAACTCCCATCCAATAACCTGAGTCATCTGAGCGTTTCAGGTAGAATTACGCCGGAGCCAGGCTACCAGGCCCTTATCAGCAAACACAGCGCGAACATAAGAGCCACTCAAGCTCCACAGCAAGCCTCACGGGAGCGGTCTGATCCGATCAGCCTGACTCCTACCACGGTGTACTGCGCTAAAATAAGATGCTCCTGGATCTCGCCATCGATCACACCACATATTAGCCAGTAAAAGAGATTCACGAGGACTGGGTGTCCTAGCGGGTTTGCCTTCAAGATGCATCATTGAGACTCCTAAATAAATGAGCTGCTGAGTAAAGTATTAAGGTTCATACCGTCAGCCCCTGAGGGTTTGCTGAGTCCGGTCGGTGCTCCGGATCCTGGTCTCTGTAATCCAAAAGAGAAATAGATGAACTGGTGAATGTGTACATGGTGCACAGTCTTGAACGTGGAGAAATTTTTTAGCAGTCTGAATAAACTTTTCGGTTAACCGATTCGAGTTAAATCCTAAGATGCCATGTCTAGAAGTGAATTCAAAATGTTTATTGAGCAATAAAAGGCTGGTCTGGATCGCTCTAATTAGACATATGTCCTGTAGCACAACAACAACACACATGGTGATTCTACCCCTGTCGACTACATTGGCTTCTGCTGCCTTCATGAAGCCATTTAAATGGTAATTTGCAGGTTGTTATGTTCGAAGTGCAACAGGGGAAAGCTATATACACGCCTCAACAGGAGCACAGTTTTTATTCTGTCAAAACAAACAACTTGTAAAAAGCTACTTGCAAATTACAAGGTATATTCAAGTCAAACCGAGACTTGTGATGAAATGTCTGGGAAATGAGGGCGTAAAATAAATAAAAACTGACAAGTTCAAGCACAGTACGGTGATGAGACTCTTAACCACAGTGAACAAAAAAATCTGAATGGTATAAATGTTTGGGAAGGCCATACATTCGGGAATAAAGAGGTGGCTTGGAGCCCACTATAGTCGTTCCCTTGAACGTTCAGGGGAACGATTTCGTGTTTGCCATTTCCACATGTTTGGGCCAGTAAAGGAGTTCCTGGGAGGCCATGGTTTCAGACATGAAGCAGACAGTCTGATCTTGGCTCAAGCATAGTGAGAAAACCTTGTACCTTGGTGGTATCCAAGCATTAGTGAAACACTGGGATAAGTACATTAGTGTAGCAGGGGATTATATAAAGACATAAAGTGAGTTTCAGCTGTTCATAAGTGTGTTCTGTTATTCTGCACAATCAAAAGTCCTGCTTTGATTTCAACGTCCCTTGTACAGGTTGCAGCTTCGCTTTAAATACAGGATTATTCTTGTACGTACATTCACACTAACAATTTAAGCAGCATTTTAAATGGAGTCCTTAATTCTTTTTATGATGTAATATCCAGACAATGATTCTTTGGTTCATGTGATCTGACATTTTATCAGTTCTCCATTCAATACTTTTCAATCCTACATGTACTGTTTGTTGCTCAAATATGGTGCTCATTTCACCCTGTAATACAGGATCTGTTAGCTATTTTTTATGCCCCTAAAACAGAACTTTTTTGTGTCGCCTATTGAACTCTACTTATGCAACGGTGTGTTTTATCCACTAAGTAATGAAAACATCACGGGCAGCGCTGTCACAGCAATTCAGCTTGTCGTGCCCTGAATAATTAATCCGACACTTTCAATGAATTTTAAACATTTCTGTGCCGCTTTGATGCTCTGCAGCTGGGGAAGCGGAAAAGAAGGTAAAGAAGGAATCTCTCTCTCTCTCACTTGCGCTCCCTCTCTCTCTTTCTCCTTCTACGTCTTAAAAAAGAACACTGCATGGAAGTACAAGTCAATTAACAATTAGCTTAGGCAATATAACTTTAATATAAATCAATAATCTTAATTAAATAATCAATAATGCACAACTTTCTGATGAATTGACATGAATGCTTATATTTAGGAATTAATAAATATATTCTGCCAATTAATACACAATAAAAAGAAGAAGAGAACTTTTGTAGGCCTCCCCAAATTGCTACAAATCATTTAGCTAGCATAAAACTCGCTAGGTAAGTTGGCACAGATGTTTTTGAAGATGAAGGACTAAATGTTAGTAAGTTGCACACAACAAAGATAACGCGATAAAAAAAAATGTTCGTCTTGTTTCTCTTTACATTGCACTCATTGTCAGTTTTCCTATAATTAATGCTTCCTAGCTAACCTTATGTACTCACCTAGCTTATCTTAAGCAGCTAACATTATGCACTCTCCTAGCTTATTTTAAGCAGCTAACATGCTAGAGTGGCTAGTTAGCCTGAGATTGATTCCTGAGCCAACAGGATAGCAAGCTACACTATATGGACAAAAGTATTTGGCTAAACCTGCAATGACGGTGTACCTAAATACATATACGTCAATATGGAGTTGGTCCCACCCTTTTCCAGCTATAACAGCTTTCACTCTACTTGGAAGGCTGTCCATAAGATTTTGGAGTGTTTCTGTGGATACTTGTGCCCATTCATTCTGTAGAACATTTATAAAGTCAGGCACTGATGTTGGATGAGAAAACCTGGCCCACAATCTCCGTTCCAGTTCATCCCAAAGGTGCTCGATGGGGTTGAGGTCAGGGCTCTATGTTCGGGCTGGTCAAGTTATTCCACACCGAACTTGCTTTGTGCACTGGGGTCAGACATGTTAGAACAGGAAAGGGCCTTCCCCAAATTGTAGCCACAAACTTGGAAGCATAGCATTGTCCAATATGTCTTGATATGCTGAGGGATTAAGATTGCCCTTCACTGGTGATAAAGGGCCTGATTAAAACACCTGAATTCAATAATTAACAGGTTTGGACAAATATTTTTGTACATATAGTGTATGTTGTTCAGCTGCAATAAACAAAATGGCGGCTGCTAGCTCGGGAACAAAGCTCAGGTAAATCAATAAACTAGCATGCTAAACTAGCATGCTAAATGTTATGGTTTGTGATAAAAATTACTACTTTTTACTACTAAAAGTTTATTAAAAAATTATTTTACTTTTTTGGTGAGCACAAAAAACAGGACTAACTAAATGAGCAACTTTTATTTTACTAAAAGTAATCTCAAAATTTAAGCTAATCGTTAACTGGAACTACAGTAGCTAGCATGATGTGAACATTGTATGCACACCACAAAAACCTAATCATTTTCCTATCCAAAAACACATATTATGACTGCAACAAAAGAGTAACAAAAAATTTTTATTAAAAAAAGTTTTACTAGATCGTACTGTATATGATAATGGATTAGCTGACTCTGTTTATATCGTTTAGCATGCGGAATCTGTTTAAACTGCACACATCACTGTCTCTCTGACGTCATGCACTGAAGCTGATTAATCCAAGTTCAAAGGAAACTGCCTTACCTTCTTTTTTCAGGCTGCATTAAAGCCATGAAATGAACACACACACACACACTGACTCACAGCCCTGCCTTGAGTCTGAATGCAATCATGTGCACTGTGAGAAAAAGAAAATGAAACAAGTTCCAGTGTAATCCTGGGACAAGACTATTTTGTGCAGGTGTGTTTAGTCAAACTGATTAATTTACCCACATTTTACGCACGGTATTTAATACAGGTGCTACTGATTGATATACACTAGTTGCATCCCTAAACCGGTCCAAACAGGATACATTTAAGGTCTTTAAGACTTGTTCTGTGATTTAATGGGCTAGCAAATGAGCGTGAACTTGGGGATGAACCTGACAATGAGCAATATAGTGTTAGATTTTTGGCTGGTGGCTAGAAAGTCTGGACAAATAAACTCCCTGAGCAGGCTGCCAGTCTCAGTCAGTACATAATGTATATACAGTAATAATATACAGTAAACCTCAGGTAGTGGATTGAAGGTGAACCTGAAACTGAAACCTTTTTTAAGAGTCTTTAGGTTATTTTTAAGACAACTTTTAGTACGCGGACTTTAGGAAATTAGTCCTGAAGACGTCTGGTGTTGGAATATTTTTAATGGGTCCTGAAAATGTCCCAAAAAGGTCTGTAGTTGTGAAGACATCCTGTCTGCCCACTGGGTCATAAACTATGGGGCTCTAGTTAGCTAGTCCTTCGCAGTAATGGGATGAACAAATATGATCTCTTCTTACACAGTTGACGCTCTGTTGATGGAGATGAGATGAGCGTCCATGCTCTCACTTTAAGATGAGTTTTTAAGAACTGGTTTGGGCTAAAAGAGTGTAATATGATGCTTGCACATTTACCCTCCTATTTAGTTGTCATTAACAGTGCACTGAGTCAAAAGCACTGAAGCTGAAAATTATGCATTATTTTACTGATTCTTTAACATGGGTCTCAGGGCTCCCCCAAAGTATGTGTGTATATCTGTGTTTTTGTACATGCTAATGATCCAGCTAAAATGCCCATCAGATAATGCTTTTTTAAATAACTCAAACTAGCTTTTTTACTCCTTCTCCAAATGTGCTGTTTCAGTGTTTTGTGTAAATGAACCATTGTTGAGCCACACCCACAGAACAACAATCTGGGGGAGGGGATCCTCTTATGTGAGGTCACATTAGGGAAAATCTAATTAACTTATTTAAGGCCTGGCTGATACAAAAATAGGAAAAGGACAAAAAAGCAAGCAATTTTTTTTTTCTAAAAAGTGAATTTTGCTAACTAGATCCCCTGTAATTCTCCGTTATTTATTTTGCATTTTGTCACAAAGAGCCAACTTCAAAAACTAAAAAAATTCACATTATAGCAAAAGAAATATTTTAAATAATAAATATTTGTTTATATTCACTGCTACACATTCAAGACCGAGGTTAGACATAGTATATGTAACAGGATTTCTTATTTATTTTATTCACTTTAAACTTACTTAAAAGTCTTTATAAATGCTACAAAACACTTTTTACCTATACAACGTTAAAAAAGCAATTTAGTGGCTTTGGAGTAAAACCTAAGCCTAGTGAAGACAAATGTTGAAATTAAACCTCTGGTTTTGGTAAGAAATACATGTGGAAGCATGTGGTCTCTTAAATAAGATAAACTCTGTCCTGGTATAAAAGAGAAGTTTATTTATAATTTTAAAAAAATCAGTCTTGTTTAATCCAAGAGGAGGTTCATGAAGCAGGCAGTATGAGACCTGAGATCCTAATCTAATCACAACATCTACAGATACTGGTACTACAGAAAAAAAGAGGAAAAACACACCCTGATAGAGAACACAAGGTTGCACCGGCACGTCTCAACCCCTCGCCGCTCTTTTTCCCTGTGACGCCGCACTGTACGGCTCTGGATGCATAATGAACCTTGTCATAGAGTGCGTGAGAGGATTAGAGGGAAATGTGCTCGCTGAGATTTCCCCACATCACTCTTCTTTCTTTTGTGCCTTGAACGGCCACGCCTTCAATCCTATCTTTGTCTTCCAGCCGGAAAAAAAAGTGCTGCATTTGCATGAGAATGTGGGAAAGCGTAAAGCTGTGAGCGGTCACGGCCACTTTGGTGCTCTCGCTCCCCAGAGCTACAGTCTCAGAACTCGACGCGAATCAGTGGGTTATCACGCCGCATTAGGAAAGCATTATCATCCGAGGGAAAACGAGGCACTGTTATGAATTCTGTAATATGGCGCTAGGGATCAGGGATCAAGGACGACTTTCCCCATGCGTATTAGGATCGTCAGGGAAAGGATATTCTTATTGCTTATTCTTGAAGCGGAAGGCTTTAAAAAAAAACACACATCGAGTGCAGGAGGGAAGAGGAGACGGACATGCACACCATCTGTGCACTGTAGGGAATACCAGGGAAAAGAAAACCCGAGCATATTCATGAATATTAATTAGGACGACTGTAAAAAGTGAAGGGGTTGCAGTCAGGATACAATGCTGTATTTTAATGCAAAACCAAGATTTTTTATCTTTTGCAAAAATAAACTCCACATTTTTTATTTATTTATTTTTTTTTGCCACAACATAGATCTTTCTATTAATGAAAATGAAAAACAAAAGGACTAATCGATTAAAAAGCCAGTGTTAAAAAGATCTTGGTGTCTTTCATGGTCACTGCAACACTAGAGTCCGCAAACTGTTTCCCAGTCTGAGGTTTCCGCTGTTATAATTTCTCAAATTAGCACATTTTTAGTTAAAGCTTTGAGCAAGTACTCGGTTAAAACCAGAACGTAGAAGGGCAAAGTGAACAATATCTTAATCCTCAAACATGATTGGCCAGAAAATGTTTCATTTTGTTGCTTATTGGTCGCTCAACAGAAACCAGATTTCTTTATTTAACGGCGAGAATCATAGCATCTTATACGGCGCTACAGGGAAACGTTTATTTAAGTAGACGTTTATTTAAAAAAATTCTGAAAGGAGTCTCCAGTCGTAGCGATTTCCAGTTAAGTTTACACCATGTAAAATAATTAACTCCGACTCCATTTCATTATTCAACCTGTGACCTTGATTAGTTTCCTTTAACTTCCTTTAAACCTTCCTGTGTCTTATAAGTGACAAATCTCACTGATATTTTGATTGTGATCACGAATGAACTTTTTTCGATTGTGCGTCTATGTCTCCTGGAGATACACAAACACACCCACATTCCTGTGGTGTGGTTTGCTGCAGTTCCACAGCAATCCCCCTCATACACACACATTGCTTGCTATTACACTGAGGGAAAACTCCCAGCTCTCTGCAGAGGAGGGGGATCTCTTCACTGCAGAAGACACTTGCCATGTAATCCTGCTTATCTAAGCAACCACTGAGAACAGGCAGTGACTACTGCAAGTGCGCGCGCACACACACACACACACACACACACACACACACACACACACACACACAGTGGCTTTTGGACAACGTAGGTATTCAAGAGCACTGTAACCTTAATGATCCTTGACATAAGCGTGATTATGCAGCACTCGATGCAACACCAGCAGCTGCACCATTAATGTAATGGAAAGGGATAAAAAGCTGACTGCAGCAGCGCATTAAGAAGAACTGTGCATGAGCGTATTTGTGTGTGAGTGTGTGGCACGCATCCCACCGGACGAATAAGGCACGATCCGGGCCAAGAACGTGCGCAGGAAACACCCAGAGGAAACACAGGGGACGGATCAGAGCTCTGCACCGTGAGATATCATGTGCATGTGGACAAAAAAGCAGGAAAAGAAAGACAGAAAATTCTTCATGCACTCCTATATTAGATGAATAATTCAAACAGATCATGAACCACACCAGACTTCTCTTCTCCATTTATTAATATCCATCTTAGTGTGGAAAAATACTGAGCTGAATTGATATACGAAGGCAATGAGCTAAGTTTTTCTTGAGATCTATTTCTGTAGTCACTGGCAGCATGCTAACACTCTTCAGGAAAATGTCCTTAAAAAGTCGTTTGAAGTTGCCGGAAGACATAATGAGCTAATTTGCATATTCATAAATCATTGTGGTCATTTGCATTTCACAACATGTTGCATGAAAAATGAAGAGTTTCTGAAGATAAAACAGAATAGAATTTCATCAGTATAGTGATGGATAGATACATTTTAAAAAGGTCACCAAAACTGATAACATACAGTAACACACATAGTATTTGTTGAACATAATTTCTATCATGACAGAAATAGGCAGCGGTGAAATAACTTGCAATCGATACTGTAAGAATTTCAAAACAGAAAGTTTAAAACAGTAAGTGGTACAAAAGGGGACAGGACAATCAATAGTGACTTTTCACTATTTTTCAGAAAACTACCAATTTTCATTGGGAACAATGGTGACCAGCCATTTTCTATTGGGATCAATCATAATCAGCCACTTATTGCTGGGTGTTTAGCCACTGGTCACGGAGAACAATCATGATCAGCGACTGGTCCTTGGGAACAAAGGTGTTCGGCCACTGGTTGCTGGGAACAAAGGAGTTCGGCCACTGGTTGCTGGGAACAAAGGAGTTCGGCCACTGGTTGCTGGGAACAAAGGAGTTCGGCCACTGGTTGCTGGGAACAATGGTGTTCGGCCACTGGTTGCTAGGAACAATGGTGTTCGGCCACTGTTTGCTGGGAACAATGGTGTTCGGCCACTGTTTGCTGGGAACAATGGTGTTCGGCCACTGGTTGCTAGGAACAATGGTGTTCGGCCACTGTTTGCTGGGAACAATGGTGTTCGGCCACTGTTTGCTGGGAACAATGGTGTTCGGCCACTGTTTGCTGGGAACAATGGTGTTCGGCCACTTGTTGCTGGAAACAAAGGAGTTCGCCACTGGGTGCTGGGAACAAAGGAGTTCGGCCACTGGTTGCTGGGAACAAAGGTGTTCGGCCACTGGTTGCTGGGAACAATGGTGTTCGGCCACTGGTTGCTGGGAACAATGGTGTTCGGCCACTGGTTGCTGGGAACAAAGGTGTTCGGCCACTGGTTGCTGGGAACAATGGTGTTCGGCCACTGTTTGCTGGGAACAATGGTGTTAGGCCACTGGTTGCTGGGAACAAAGGAGTTCGGCCACTGGTTGCTGGGAACAAAGGAGTTCGGCCACTGGTTGCTGGGAACAAAGGAGTTCGGCCACTGGTTGCTGGGAACAATGGTGTTCGGCCACTGGTTGCTAGGAACAATGGTGTTCGGCCACTGTTTGCTGGGAACAATGGTGTTCGGCCACTGTTTGCTGGGAACAATGGTGTTCGGCCACTTGTTGCTGGGAACAAAGGAGTTCGCCACTGGGTGCTGGGAACAAAGGAGTTCGGCCACTGGTTGCTGGGAACAAAGGTGTTCGGCCACTGGTTGCTGGGAACAATGGTGTTCGGCCACTGGTTGCTGGGAACAAAGGTGGTCGGCCACTGGTTGCTGGGAACAATGGTGTTCGGCCACTGTTTGCTGGGAACAATGGTGTTAGGCCACTGGTTGCTGGGAACAAAGGAGTTCGGCCACTGGTTGCTGGGAACAAAGGAGTTCGGCCACTGGTTGCTGGGAACAAAGGAGTTCGGCCACTGGTTGCTGGGAACAATGGTGTTCGGCCACTGGTTGCTGGGAACAAAGGTGTTCGGCCACTGGTTGCTGGGAACAAAGGAGTTCGGCCACTGGTTGCTGGGAACAAAGGAGTTCGGCCACTGGTTGCTGGGAACAAAGGTGTTCGGCCACTGGTTGCTGGGAACAGTGGTGTTCGGCCACTGGTTGCTGGGAACAAAGGAGTTCGGCCACTGGGTGCTGGGAACAGTGGTGTTCGGCCACTGGTTGCTGGGAACAAAGGTGTTCGGCAACTGGTCGCTGAGAAATCAGTTCAGATAAATGCAACTCTGTCAGGCTTTACGCAAAGTCTCTCCTCTTAACTTGTAACCAACAGCTGTGATTAAAGCCACTTGAACAGCTTTGTAGAAAATGGTTGCTGTAAAATAAGAGCCATTAATTTGCCGTGTCTGTAAATGGGGGAAATACTAGCAGGTTGTCCCGGAGTAAAGTTATCAAGGAGTGCAGAGGGAAAGCCTTCATCAGCACAAATCAGCGATGGGTGGAGGAGAAAAGCCCTATCATCAGATTCGCATCGAGCCCGAGCAATCACCGAGTACTTTATTGCTAATTCAGAAATGGAGTCGGTGCAAAAACAGGACGGCAGCCAAAACAAGCTACGATACATCTTTTTATATGACCTGACACTTTCGATGCTTTACAAGAAGCCTCAGGTTTACTTCCAAAGCTGAATTCATTCTCTAATGCCTCAGATCTGCTAATGCTGATCATATTATATAAAAGCTACGAGCAAAATTAGCATTACACAAATGGCCCACATTAGCAATAACTCACTATGGTTTCCTCTGAGCAAGAATGAACCGTGTATGTGGTGGCAAAATGAGTGAGGACCATG
Source organism: Clarias magur (assembly GCA_013621035.1). Taxonomy (NCBI): domain Eukaryota; kingdom Metazoa; phylum Chordata; class Actinopteri; order Siluriformes; family Clariidae; genus Clarias; species Clarias magur. The sequence continues at coordinate 635,351 of QNUK01000091.1, read as the reverse complement.
GCTACAGAGACACTGCTCCATCAGCACTTCCAGCATACTCAATAGTAAGTGCCCCCTCCAACTTCACACTAAAAGGTCAAACCCATCACAATGGACAACTCCGACCTCCATCACAATTTTGCTTGCTAGAACATATTGCTACAAATAATTGACACTGCATTGTTAACCATATAGATCAATCAAAAATAATGATCTGACCATCCTGACATGAGTTAATATATTGCCATTGACATAAAGAGTCTTGTGTGAAGCTTTTGTGTATGTGTGTGTGTTTAAAGCACCTTAGCATAATAATATAAGTAGGAAATGCCACACTTTAGGAAGCAAGCAAACAAGTGTTGATGAACATGTCCATCTGCTGCTGGTTTTTTTTTTTTTTTTTGCTATTTTCCCCCCTTTGGTCTAGTACAAGCCTAACTCATTTTACAGCCAATAACTGGAATTAAATGTAATTTAATATTCTCAAACACACAGTGTTTGCAGATTTCTATAATATCTATTCTATGGACACCATAGGTCAGATGAGCGATGTATCAGGTAATAATGAAAATACATAATTGCAGATACTGTTAATTAGAAATGTATGCACACTACGGTGAAATCTACCCAAAAAACTGTGTTCCTTTACAATGTTTTTTTTTTTTTCTTCTCTGTGGCATTTCTGAGATGGTATCTGGCTAGACGTTTTAACCAGACATTAGTTGCTCTCCGAATCTGAAGAACTTAAGAGAACTTAACAGAAAGTAAGTTTTCACCATAATGAGTGCTGGTGTGGGGAAACTGTAAATCCTTAGTATCTTTATTCGTAATGCATCTGGGACTGGAATTTGAAGCTCTAAGCTATTTAAACTTGGCTTGGATCCCCTAAAACAGAGAACTCCACATCCGTGTTGAAGTGAGTTCGAAATCACAGAAAATAATGAGCTCTTCCTGGATTTGGAGTCCAGATGAGACCTTCACTTCCTCCCAAAGGAACATGAGTATGTTCACACTTCGTCTCCTCCGTATGTTCCCCCAACACCAAACCCTTATTTTACACACAACGCTGTTCAAGGCTCAAAGCTTAACAAGAACCAAGTGAGAACTTTTTACACTCTTTCTGCATGGAAATACTAAAACTCCATCATATAAAGAGTGGAATGATGGGCACAGATATGCAGCCAGACCAAACCGAGCAGTAAAAGAAAAGTCAAGATTCTGTGATTATGTTCTACACAGATAACTGGTAACTTTGGCTGACTGATGATAACGCTAAGCCTGTGCCATTCTTCCAGCCCTCGAGCTACTCAGTCACACTGTGTGTACCCTGTCTCGCGTTCACACACAGCATCAACCCACAGCCAGCATGAGTTCTGAACTCTCAGGCTTGCAGACGTGCCATCCTTTCCTGCTGTCACACCAGATCTGCTATCTAATGCTAGTTAAATGTTAACGCTATGCATTATACAACTCTGTAAATCAGCAACAACTCAGTGAAGAACTAACATTTTTAATAGATGTTGAAAAATGAAGCTCAGTAAAAGACATACTCGAATCAAAGTGGTGTGCGGCCAATCAAACTGCTCGAGTCAAGCAGTTTTACTTACTTAGCAAGCAAAATTAACTTCACGATTTAATTTACTTCAATCAATCAGCTTGAATTAGGTTCAATGCTTAGTTCAATACTTGAAAGAAGTATTAAAGTAAAGTAAAGTATTAACTGATGGAACAGGACCTTTTAAAAAAGAAAAAATTTGAAAAATCAACAATAAATTAATTCTATTCCTCTTCTTTTCTGTCCTCTTATCCTGTACAGGTCCACAGGGCACTGGAACCGATCCCAGGAGCCCTTCGGCATAAGGCAGGGTACTCACACACACACATACATTAGGGGCAATTTGGGAATTGTGAATACAAATCTGCATGTCTTTGGACTGTGGGAGGAAACCAGAGTATCTGGAGGAAACCCACCAAGCACACAGACCCAAGGTGGGAATCGAACCCTTGATCCTGGAGGTGTAAAGTCACAGTGCTAACCACGATGGCATTGTGCTGCTTATTATTATAGTAGTAGTGCAGCAGAGCCGTTAATATAATATATATATATATATATATATATTATATTAATATTATATTGCTCATACATCATGTCTTTTACAGTATCTATATTCTGTTTTATTTTTAATTCTAATCTCCTATTGAGAAATGTTAGATCAATTCACTTTCCAAAATATTTCCCTTGCTAACATTATTTACCTGTTAAAATAATAATAATAATAATAATAATAATAATAATAATAATAATAATAATAATAATAATAAATCTATGCATATCTTCTGAAATAATGCTCCTATCTGTGGAAAAACAAAAGCCTTCCAAACGGTTCCATGAGATTCATCCAAAGCGAGGTAATTCAATGAATAATTTGTGTTTCTTCAACATATTTCTGGCACTATTTTGGGTCTTTAGGCAGCTTGCGTGCTCCAGAGGGGTTCCCTGCTGCACACAATGTCTATTAACAATTTAAAAACGGAGACTAGGCCATGGATGACTTCAACGAGGGACAAAAAAAAAAAGAAACGGACCTCCTGTTCGCGTGAAGACGAAAGCGGCGTGTTTTTCGAAGCTGAACAGATGGCGTGAATTAATGGAAGGAACCATTTCGGAGATGGAAATTATCATCCCTCAGAGCTGAAACGCTGTTAGCGCTTTTATCTGGACCACATACCGAGAAGGACAGAAATCATCTGAATCTGGCTCGGGGACTGTGTCTGTCACAGGCTATAATGAAGCACTGACATGTTGCGGTTAGTGGAAAGTGTTCAGTTTTTGGGTGGTAGTGGTACCACTAGGTAGTCACACCACCTTGTCAGTGATGTATTTTCTCATAACAGCAAGGCTGTAAGTGTTTTTTTTTTCTTTCTTTATTAATGTGTCTTTAATGGTGATTAGAGTTGTAAATCAGTATTATTGTCAAATTTATTTATTTTTTAAATTGCCCACTACTAATTTCAATTCAATTCATTTATGCCAATGTTTAATGTCTAACATGATATATTTCTTACAGGTATTATATATAATATATATATATTAAAAACTAATATTTTTTTTAAATAAATATTGCAATGATGTGTACCTTAGGTTGTTGATTTTGCTCATACATCATGTCTTTTCCATAGTAAATCTTTTTACTCCATCAGTCCAGGCCACCAGGTGATGGTATTGCACCGACCGCACATAAACTCAAAAGATAAAGAAGCAGAGTCACACAAAACAAGAGTATTTTGTGTGGAAGATAAATTTCTTTTGAAATTTTAACGAAGTGTGAATTGATCCTGAATCAAAAAAAAAAGTGACCCATCGATTCAGTGGAATGAATTGACTAACAGAAGATTGTAAACTGATAAACACCGTAGCTCTAAGGTGACTCCGTGCAGTCTCTTTTTATTTATTTATTTTTCAAATGCATAGTAAAGGTACATAAGAATTAGAAGTTACGAGAGAATGGAAGGTAGCTCAGGAATCCCCACCCACCCAACACCCAAGAAGTTCACGCAGGGGTTGAGCAATACGTCCTAATGGCATGTTATAGCATTACTTGGAACGCTCTGGGCAAGACTAGTCTAAAACTGCAACGTTAGCATTTGTTAGGACGCGATTAATCGGACCGTCTCTCTTGAGTCCGTCTCAAAGTTTGTTTCACCATCGATACATATCAGTGCGAGTGACCGTACTGCTTGGTCAGACCTCCGTGCAGCCGTTACTCTTCCGGGTGGATTCATAGCTTCAGCATTTCTGCCTCCCGAAAGACTTGGATCATCATGTCACGCCGGCTCAGCAATAACTCTTCCTCTGCCATGCATCACGGAAAACCAATAATCAAACAATCCTCTCTAACCGCCTCAGGTGATTTAACGCGCACGGAATGTACAGTATATCGTCATGGACGTTCAAAGTGGACGTCTCGAAACGATTCATTTGGAGGCGCTTCATTTAGTCGACGCAGAAGCACAGGAAAGCTCTACATCATTACGAGCAAACATATTGTACTTGTGAAAGAAGCAAAGAACATAATGAAGCAAAAACTGCCTCGATACTCCCGGACAACCTAACGTTATTGCAAGAAAGCGCTTGTTATTACAAGGAAAGGATGTTGCTACTAAAAGACATCTCATTATCGTAAGAAAAGTATCATGTACCTTTCCTCTTATGAGATATCGATCTCGTTAATGAGAAAATGTCTCGCTACTACTAAGAATCTCCAAATAATATCTATCTCGTTATTATTTGAAAAGCATCTCGTCAGAGTATTTGTCAGAAAAGACTTTGTGATTTCATTATTACAAAATTGCGTATCCCTTTATTAGAAGGAAGCTACAAGAATCCACTTCGATATTACGAGATGTGAAAACACCCTTTGTTTTTTATGAAAAAACAGTTTGAGACTACGTTTGAGAAAACGTCTACTTCCTATAAGAGAATTTTTTTTTTTATCTCATTACTACCAAGCAAGCATCTTCTTATGTCTTGTTGCTTTGAGAAAACATTGTTTCCTGTAGAAATGCGATCTCGTTCCTTCAAGAAAGCTTTCTTATTACAAGAAAAGCATCTCGTCGCTATAAGAAAATATCTAAATTATGACAAAATTACAATTTTCTTTCTGATTAAAACACATTCTTGTCATTTTTCTATGTGCAACTATGTGCAAAATCCAGTCGGCACAAGTGATTTTTGTTTTGTTTTTTCCCCGCTAGGTCATTTTTTTTACAATCTTTACAAACAAATGCAAACCTAAACACTACACCTGTAAAGGTTTATCGGTTATCAAATGAGTCAGCAAAGCAAAGCCGCCTAAATGCTGGGTTGTCTTTTTTTTTTTTTAAGAGCGGTGAGGGCAGCACTGCAGCGTCCTGTTCGTCGCGTTCACCTCCAACCCATTCATGTGTAAATTCTCACAGTCAATAGAAAAAGTGCAACGCTGAGACAGAGAGAAACGCGCACACAAAAAAAAAACTCGAACGACCTTGGTGATGCAGAAGGGATCGAAGCTGTCTTTGTGTTTTGGCTAGCTTCTGCGTTCAGCCATTATTGTACAGGGCTTTTTTTTTTTTTAGCTTGGCGCTAAGAGCTAATCTGTGTTTGAGAGAACAACGGTTCCTCTTCTCCTTTTTCTTCTTCTTCTTCTTTTTACCCCTGAGATTTATTCTTCATGAAAGGTGTAGAATGGATAAACCCAGCTTTTTAAGTAGCACTGGAAAATGTTTTATCTCTAGGGACAGACGTGGCCAACACGAGCTCGCGCTTGCATCATAAGGGTGTTAAGTCATGTGTAAATATTTCCGTGTGTTTTCACACCGCCGAGGATAAACATCAGTGATAAGGAGGTTACGACAGAGTTGGCTGCTTAAATTAGACACCTGAATGGGAATGTCCTCAGGAAGAGTCCTGATAATAAAGAGCGGTATGGCCTTAAAGGAGTACTCTGACACACGGAAAGCAATAGAGGAACGTTTATAACGGATATCTAAGAGCGCTTGCTGAATTCCATCACTAAATCCTTTTGCAAGTACTTCTGTAAAACGGTTATGAATATACAAAAAGTGTATCATTTTATATTTTTGTGGTTATGCATATACTATAGAAAAGAAAACTTTACAATTAAACAAAAAATAAAACAAATTTCTATTTTTAAACTTTTATTTTGTTAGTTATATACTGGGAGCGTTATCTGATGGACATATTTGTCTATCAAATTGTGCTACCTGTAATTTCTAGACTAAATGAAATAATAAATGATCAAAATGTGCACCAATTACTGTTTTTGTACATTTACCCCTTAAGCATTTAGCCTTTGTTTTGGTAGGTTAGAGTCAATCAATTCCCACTATGGTAACATTTCTTGATTAGGCAGCTCAAACTGATAGAACACCCAAGTTTGAATCTTGCGACAGCCAGGAGAAAGGACGCACTCTCATGGCAATTGTAGCAACCTGAGTCATGATCACATGCTTTATTCCCGCCCCCTAACGGTGCGTGTGCAGCAGTTCAAGAAGCTCTCATCTCGGGGGAGTCATGTGACAGCCTTCATCCTCCCTGTTGTGTTTTTACTTTCAGTTGGAATTCATTTGTACAGAAAAGCTTTGATGAGTAACCCGGAGAAAGCCCTGTAACATTGTACAGGCCGATACAATATTATCGCGATACCTAGGTGCTGATGTAATTCATATTGTGATTCTACAAGTATCATGATTTTATAAATATCCTGATTTGATTTTTTTCTTTTTTGTTTGTTTGTTTTTAAATTGTATTACAAATATTTTGCTCCTACCACATGGGCATAAGCATTATGTTTCATATCATATTGTGTATCACTATGTACTGTCTGTGATGAACAAAATTTGAATTTAAATTTGAGATACTGTGCTCTGTTAATAGTTTAGAGCAGGATTATAATATAACAGCGACATTTTACCACCAACAGATGTAAATGATTATTTCTTTTTTTCATTGATTTTGGAGTCAGTGTGGTGATAGAGGTGTTGCTACACAAAAGTATCGCAATAAGTAACTGAGTCTATCGTTTTTTTTTTTTTCTCCTATTTCTAAAAGACAAACCATGCCAATGCAAGACTGTCAACTGTGATAATCGTGTGTAGGGTCACAGAGGGTCTGAAACTCTGGAATTTGGGAACTCATGGGGTACACCCTTGATGGGGCGAAATCATCACAAGGCACAAGCACACATACTGTACCATACCTCCTATGGCCAACCTGGGAACATTTAAACCACGTCTTTATACACGGGAAACTACTAAAGTACCCAGAGAAAGCCCAAAATAAAAGTTAAACTCAAAACACAGAGACCAGAGGTGAGACTCGAGCTCCCAAGCCTGGAGGTGTGAGGTGACCGTTCGAACCACTAAGCCTCTGAGCTTGTTTCTCTAAACACTTACTGTAATTAATCACCGGTACTCTGTAGCCTTAGAGTAGTTGCTTTATGACTTTAATTTCCTTGTCCCCGCTTAGAGTCCCTGTTGTTCGACTGTAACCATTAAGGGTGACGTATATCTTAACGGTGGCGGAGAAGTCGGATAATCCAATGCAATCAAATCCCACAACGCGGTGGAGCCCATGACTGATTGACAATTGCTTGTTCCTCGGATATTTCATTACCGCGGTTATTATATGCATCTCCCAAAAGACCCGGGCACGCTCCTGCTTCGTCGGATTTATGCAGATTATTTTCACTCGGCCCTCATTTCAATTTCAATTTGACGATAAGCAGAACGCGATGCTACGTTTTTACCCTGATTAACTAATCCAAGCAAAGCTAATGATACAAAATGTGTTGCCTCGGATATCTCACAGCTCTCAGCTACTCCGGATTGCTCATCAGTGCGGGACATCACACTCGTCTTCTCCTGAGGGGATGCATGTGGAGCCTTCGCATCCTCAGGTAGGAGTCAGTAAAAGATCAGCAGAGCACAAAAAAAAAAAAAAAACACTTTCTCTTTCTTCTTCTGCATCCCTCAGGCTGTCCCACCATCACACACGTCTGCTCTTTACTCATATACATGGCAGTCTCTTGTTGTACTTTAGTTCTTCTTCTAACCAGCGAATGCGGCTTTAATATTAAAGACTATTTATGAGGCATCTCTGCTCACTGCTGTGGGATTTCACATTCGGAAGAAGAGAGAGGTATGATTCACCAGGCTAATTCGTTCTACGTAGCAAGGTGATGCACAGAAGACAAGATTAGTCCTGAGAGTTTACTTTGAGGTGTGTGGACGGAGATTACATAAACATGGAGGCTTTGAGTCATAAGACCGGATTCCTATATTGCAGCGCACATTTAATATTAACAAGAAGAGTTGCACCGAAAAACGTTTGTGAATTGTTCACGTTTTGGATCCTACAGACACTCCTGAGTCACTAGAGTGATCTGTGACGTACATGTTTTATGTATATATAAAAACACACACACATATACACACGCCATATCACAGTATTTATATAGTATGTGTATATGTACAGCTCAAAGATCCAATATTATTACAATACCTAGTTGAAGATTCGATTTGTATTGCAATTCTATCACAATTTTACAAACCTCCCAATTCATTTTTTTTTCTCTCCAAATTTCGTTTCCATTCTAAACAAATGATTTGCTCCTTCCTTATAGTGCGCCACCCGCAGGATTATAGAGGAACAGCAACATTTTACCTTAAATGCAACAAATACATTTGACCTCAAACACAAACATTCTATATATAAATGAAAGATTCATTAAAATAATTGAATCAATTTTTAACTGCGCTGATTCACGAGTTGCCATAGTTCAATTCTTTTGCCACATGAAAGAATCATGATGCGTAACTGAATAGATTTTTTTCCCCATCTCTGGGATAAATGACGCTGTCAGGTCTAGATTGTTTATTTATTTCAGACTTTTATATGTATCTTGTGACACTTGGTCATTAATTATGATCCATAAAACTAACCTTCTAAAATAATGGCGCCCTTTAAACATATGAAGCCCAGCTTCAAGGAACCTTAACGTTGGCTGGCCGCTGTAATTTGATTGTAACGCCCACCACTGTGGAAAACACTGTTTTGGAACGTTACAAAAGATTCCAAATACAAATAAATTGTAACCTTTATTTGGAGCATTTATGCCTAACTGACATTTATACAACCAACCCCTAAGTTTCTAGCAGGTTTTAGAATACTACTTGGGACGGACACAACAGCTTCCCACACACAGTGTGTGTATTTCATGTCATACATCCCAGTGTTGTAATGATACAATAGTGTATGAATAGTTTAGAGCTAATGTATAGTTTAGACCACCTGTGGGTGGAACTGCAACAGGAACTGCAACAAGTTACTACCTCAAATGCAAAAACCTAGAAAGAATTAAAAAATGGATCTTGAGGTCAGCATGGCGATACATGAATTACGATATGTAATATATATACAGTACAGACCAAAAGTTTGGACACGCCTTCTCATTCAAAGAGTTTTCTTTATTGCGTTCTTTCTTGTGTTCTTCAGCCCAAACGCGTCTCTTCTGCTTGTTGCCTGTCCTTAGCAGTGGTTTCCTAGCAGATCTTCTAGCATGAAGGCCTGATTCACACAGTCTCCTCTTAACAGTTGTTCTAGAGACGTGTCTGCTGCTAGAACTCTGTGTGGCATTGACCTGCTCTCTGATCCGAGCTGCTGTTAACCTGCGATTTCTGAGGCTGGTGACTCGGATGAACTTCTCCTCCGCAGCAGAGGCGACTCTCGGTCTTCCTTTCCTGGGGCGGTTCCGCATGTCAGCCGGTTTCTTTGTAGCGCTTGATGGTTTTTGTGACTGCACTTGGGGAAACTTTCACAAAAGTTTTCCCAATTCTTCCGGACTGACTGACCTTCGTTCCTTAAAGTAATGACGGCCGCTCGTTTTTTTCTTCACTTACCTGCTTTTTTCTTGCCATAATACAAATTCAACCTCTTTGAATGAGAAGGTGTGTCCAAACTTTTGGTCTCTACTGTATATATTTATTTATTTATTTTTCCGTGGTTCTAACCAAATTAGTCACCACAACATCAACCAAACATTCCTGCTGGGAGAATTGCAATGACTGGTGTTCTTTCACCTTTTGTTTACCATTTTGTCATTTTTCATGTCTGGTATCTGATTAAAAAGACAAACAAAAAAATGCTTCTAAATCTGGCAGGAATTTTTAGTTTGGTTTGGCTTCTGAGAACTTCAACACGGAACTTCAGAAAACGCTGACTGATAGTACGACTTCCAGCTTTGTCCATCATATCGACACCTTGTCCTACTTCTCGACGAAGTGAATTAAAAGCTTCTCCAGCCCACGCTGTTTAGCACTAATTGACATTTCTCTCCTTTCAGGTCCATGAAAGTTGTCAGACGCTAAGCCACAATCGAACTCCGCTCGGTTTTAATCTGCTGATTAGGATTTGCAGCGCAGAGAGACTCCGAGTCGGTATTTCATCCTGACGGGACGTTCCTCTCTGCTAATTGGTGCGGTCTCTGTTCTCTTTGATAGTGACGGATGAGCGGATGAATAAGGCTTTCTGCTGATTACGGATATAAGGAGTGATGAGCAGCTCGATAGAGTCTATGGGATGGATGAGGAAGCGCCTTATCGCTCAGGAACCGACTCAAAGAGACGGCTATATTGAAGCAGACAGCGGCACTGTGAGTCATGCTGTGGTTTCAACACCACTCACGTATCTCCGCTTTGTTCATGCGGATGCAACAGGACTGCTGGACCAAACTGTGCCAAAGCTACACGCCAAGTTAGATTACTTCCAGAGTTTGAGCAGGGACGTCCTGCGTGTCTCCATCCAGTCCACTAGGACTAATCCTAATCTCATACCTTTGCAGCATGTGCAGTACCACTTTCCCTGGCCTGTTAACATAATCAGGAAATCGGTTTACCAGAAACTTACTCAAGTGTTGAACTGAAAAAGACATTTGGCACTTGGTATAGCCGCATCGAGCCTTCAGGAACACTACACAGCTACACTGTTTTTAAGCCAGGTGGTCAACTTTGAAATGAGCAAGAACGCTGGAGGCCAGCAAAGAAATCCACGCGAACACTTAGAGGTTTCCACAGGGCAGATTCTTTTATCTATCAATCTTGCGTTTGCTAGCAAAGCACTTTAACCACCACACTGCCGTGTCTGTGAGAAGTGTTTGCAGGGTTCATAGCTTCCCGTGCTCACGGTGAGAACGTTTCCAGTCTGCAAGGAGGAGCATGCAGGACAGTTAACCATGGGGTTGCCAGTGTCATGATTTTTACTTTTATCGTATTGGGTGATAAAGAGTCCATTACATAGAAAAATTACTTGTGTTAAAATAAATATATTGCTGCAAACAAACATGAAAGGTACACTGCAGCGTGTTCATGATGTACAGAATAATTTCTATTGTATGATTTACAGCACAAGACACAGAGATTGGAAAACGGAAAGGAGAGGACCACGATCGTGTTTTAGAAATGCACGCGCACCATGATGACCACTGCAAGGACGAGAAAAAGAAAAATGTCATCTTTAACTTTCCAAGGTCTTTCTGGTCTTTTTGTATTCTTTGTTATTATTATAATTTTTTTTTTTTTTTACAAAACACAATTGGGCTGAAAACTACCAATCCTAATTATTGATGATCTCCAGGAAACACCCCTACTGTACTAAACTCATGTGCATCTAAAATCTCTCAAAATGACCTGTTTGATTTTTTTTAATGCTTTATTTATGATTAATCATTATTCAATATATAATTGCCTATATTATGAGACACCTGTAATGGACTTTTTTTTTTGGTATTTATTACTAGAAATGGAGGTGGGGGGGGGGAGGGTTGATTCAGTGATGTATTAGGATTCTTTTTTTGTTTCATATTCATCGATATCAGCAAACTTTTGGCACAACATTTTTTTTTTTTTTATTGTTATATGCATTGAGGTGTTAAAATGTTGCTGTTCCTCTATAATCCTGCAGGTGGCGCGCTCTAAACTATCAAAATACTACATGGTCGCATGTCATAGGAGCAAATTATTTCGTTTCTTTAAATTGTTTTAGAATTGTAACCAAATCTGAAGCAAAGACGTTTATAAGACGGATATAAAATAACTCATCATCTAGGTATCGTGGTAATATCATATTGCCAGTCTTTGGTGTTTCCCATGCTGAATTATTACCATCACTCAAATATTACCAGATTGATTTTAGATCCAAAGAATACCAATTAATAAAGAACGCATGGAAAGGTTCGGCTGAAGAGCTCACTATTGATTATATGACAGTCCTGGGATTTGAACCCCCACTATCTCCTCCATCAGATCCATCCAGAAACAAAACAAAAAATCTGACAAAAAAAATGTTTGCTGGTTCTGGTTTCAGAAAACGAGCACGCCTAAAAACGGCAAAGATCCCTCCCTTCCTTCCACCATCCAGCACGGCTTAACGTTAAACCTACTGGGAATTCCACCGCGATGCAGTGCACAAACCTCATGCTACGCACCATGATGGAGTGAATCAGAGGAAAGTAAATACAATGCAATGATACGCACCACAAAATGTGCTTTTATAGGAAGCAAGTCATTTAACATGAATACTGTAGGTCCGAACAATAAACTAGTCTTATATATCATATTGTGCCCTCGCTCACGTGAATTTTGAAAGAATTATAAATCAAAGTCTTTGACAAAGTCTTTGGTCCTTGAGAAATGGTGCAGTTGTAATGAGTTGTAACATCTCCATCATTCCAGGATTGCTACATAGGCTCCTTTTCTGCATAGCGGAGTCATTATCACTTGTTCCCCTCTCCGTACATGAGCAACTGAACCTTCTCTCTCTCTCTCTCTCTCTCTCTCTCTTTCTCTCTCGCTCATATAATTTGACTAATGATTCTGCTTGCCAATCATGCCTGGGCAATCAGGTCTTCACACTTCATATGATGTTGCTGCTTCATTTCAGATGGACCACAGCAGGCTTATTGTCTGACTAAACCTCTTTTGTTTGCTGTGTTACAGTGACTATTGTAACTGCAATGTGCCTTGAGATGTATTTAACCACTATAATATACTCAGATACACTCACCTTCAGATCTGTTGGATTGAATGAATGCAGCGGATTCACACCACCACAATCATGTCATTGACTCATGGTGCGCTCTCATTGTAAGACTAAATCTAAACTTTTTTATATATATATATATATATATATATATAAGCCAAAATGTAAACCCCTTCAGCTCTTTTACTCTTTCAGTTTTTGCTTGATTTCACAAAAGAGAAATGATGAAATAAATAAAGCAAGGCAAATTATCTAACAAGCAGAAAGCTGTTTGATATTCCTATAGTCGACTGGGCACAGGAATAAAAACATGCCCACACACACATACACTCATAGAGAGGAAAAAAATAGTTTTTGAGATCACGATCATCAAAAACCTCATTCTTATAATTTTGATAAACGCATATATTTACAAAATAATAATACATCACATGAAATGTAAAGCACGCGTAAAGGTCACAGTTGTCACAGTTATAATTTGGTCATACTTGCCCCCAAATAAAATGTAAAAAGTTTGCCAAAGACCTATTGATACCTTGACACAACCATCTCTGCAGCCCCTTGTGTTATACCTCCTCCGCTGGAAAATGCAAATAAATTTCATAAATAATAATAATAATAATAATAATAATAATAATAATAACAATAATAATAAACTAATAATAAATATATATAATAAACAATCTATAGTTTATTTTGTTGCATAGAGTGCAACGTGCATGCGAATTGGTTAATAAAAATCAATGTATCGATCATGTATGCATTCGGAATGATTACGATACATGCACTATTCTTTTTCCATGCATCAACACCCTGTTCATTTTTACTTTACTTTTTTTTATTTTTTTATTTTTTGGTCTCTTGTCTCCTAGCAACTGAAAGGTTTCGCGCCCTTCCCGCGTTCCATTATATGGTGTGGAGGTCTCACCTCACTCATGGTGTGTAGATGATGATGTTCGGATCAGGGGGGGGATACGACGATTCCGCGCGCGCGCTTCCTCGGGCACCAGTGACGCAGTGGTAGAGTCCGCGCGACTCCGCGCGCCAACGCCGCTTTTATAGAGGAAGCCCCGCGCGCGTGGAGGGGCATCACGGTCTGCTCTCGACCAATCACGTTCATCTGTGTGGTGGCATGCGCTTTTATTCTCTCTCTCTCTCTCTCTCTCTCTTTCTCATCACCTAATGTGATTGATTTTATATATACATATGAATATATAGCGCACCAAAGTAGCAAATCTTTCCTGCTGTTTAGATGGTAAGATTATCTTGCATTAGGTGTCTCATGATAAGTAGGAAATTGACGGAAGTTTAATGTTTAAATATTATAAATGGATTAAAAAAAGAAGGTAGATGATTTAAGAAGTTGACACAAATCACATTTTCCAAGACTTTATATCTAATAGAAAAAGCACAAATGTGTTATTTGTAATGTTGTTACAAGGTCCAGGTTCTCCTATTCATAGATAGATAGATAGATAGATACCTTATTGATCCCAAAGCAAATTTCCAACTTCCAGTAATTATATATCATAATATTGTATATTATGTAGGGAAAAAATAATACATGGAAGATAACCAGACTATAACAGAATTTTTTAAAATAAAAAGTCAAATACATACAGAGTCAGCCAAAAAATGTATACATACTTCAGTAAAACAAATATGTACTGCATATTAGATATATTATACATTACTTGGACTGTACTTTACTTGAAGTGCATGTTTTCTGGTTCTGTATTAAGAAAACAAGCACAGCTAAAAAGCAGGCATTCATTCCAGCTTCTTCTATTTAATAGATAGATAGATAGATAGATAGATAGATAGATAGATAGATAGATAGATAGATAGATAGATTACATTAATATGGAAATTGAATTATGGTGCATTATAGTACATAATTGTATTATAATTGTATATTACAAATGATACATCATTTTGTTGAGTAATGGATATGAAGCCGAAGCAGCTCAGACAGTCTGATGTATAAATTACTAGCATAATGTTGACGGGAAAAGAGTTTGTAGAAATAGTTAAAAAGTTTTTTTTTTAAGTACATGTCTGCCTGCAACAGATGAAAAATGAGGATATAGAAAGGCTTATGTTTACACCAAGTTGTACAGAAAGTTATCTACATGCAAACATTCACGTTACGAACTTTTTAAGATACAAACATGCATTCACACATGTTCAATTGCGGGAGTTTGATCACAGGTGCAGCGTTCATCCCAGGATGTCCGACTGCAAGCGTGAAAAGCAGTGCAGATTAAATTGGTACTGCAAGAAGCACCAAGCAACAACAGTGGAGACAAAAGTTAAAATGATTGAGAAAATGAGAGCGAGGTGATAAGATGGCAGTTGCTTGTTCTTTTAGCATGTAATCATAATCAGCATCGGCATCAGCACAATTCTAAAGAACAAGTACCAGACCATGGAACATGTTAGTTTTATACTGTGTATAGCCAGTTGTGTTAGTATCCTAGTACCTAGACCATGTTTGTTGGACTTACGAACATTCTCTCGGAACAGAACTTGTTCGTATTTTGGGGACTTACTGTACTTCTGTCATCGGCAGCCAAATACACTCCCTGTTTGTAATCAGTAATTACAGGTGAAAAATGAAAAAAATTTGATCGGATTTTTTCTTTAAATGACTTCAATGCATTAAATTTGCTTATACCACTTCAGCGCTCTCATTTAGCAGTGAAAATATGAACTAATCCCAGTAAATATATTGAGTTTATCTTTTCTAACTAATATCTATTGGTGCAGGTGTTGGTTTACATTGAACAAGTAGCTTATTGGTAGACTATTTTAAAGTAGGTTATTAAATATGGCACATAACTGGTTATAAGATCGCTTTTACTCAACATTTTAATTTCACTTATGGTGCAGGTTAAACTTCAGGCAGATATCTCACTCACTCACTCACTCACTCACTCACTCACTCACCGTCTATAACGCTTTATCCTGTTTTCAGGGAGCCTATCCCAGGTGGCTTAGGGCACAAGGCGGGGTACACCCTGGACAGGGTGCCGATCCATCACAGGGCACAGACATACACACACTCACACATATATTCACACAGTACGGGCAATTTGGGAACGCCAATTAACATAACCTACATGTCTTTGGACATGGTGGGAGGAAACCAAAGTACCCAGAGGAAACCCACCAAGCACGAGCAGAACATGCAAACTCCACGCACACAAAGACGGGAATCGAGTCTGGCCGGAAATCGAACCCGGACCCTGGAGGTGCAAGGCAACGGCACCAACATCTACACCCCTGTCCAAAAGTTTTGTTAAATTCTGTCCCTCCAGTTTAGCGTGATGCTGTGACATAAAGTGTGTGTGTGTGTGTGTGTGTGTGTGTGTGTGTGTGTGTGTGTGTGTGTGTGTGTGTGTGTGTGTGTGTGTTGGGTGTACATCAACCGGTCCATCTGGGTCCATCATGCAGGCACACATGCATTCGGTTCACCACCTGGCATGTTTCTGAAAAGTGGGAAGAAACCAGTGAACCCAGATGGATCCCACTTGTCGAGAGAACATGTGAAGTTTCTCACACACACACACACAAGCTCAGGATCAAACCCAGGACCAGGGAGCAGTTACTTAAATGCATGCAGTGTCCTGCTTATCCGAAACACCACCCATCAACAACAACAAAAAATGTTTGCATACATTTTTTATTCAGAGAATGAAGGCCACACCTTTTACCTGGTGTCAACACAGAGACACACTAAACTATACAACATGGTTTACATGCAGCAATTTTACATTTTAAAAATTTCATCCCAATTTTGCTTTTACAGACATCATAAAGGAAGTCCTTGGTTGTGGGTTAATATCAGACATCTTACAATGGGCAATGTGACAATTTAGTATGATTTCAAATAGAATGATGGCAAAGTTATACCTACAAACATGTGACATGTAAAATCCAAATGCACAAAACATGATGAACATCCTTACGACCACAAGATTGCTTTGAAGAAGAAAAAAAAACTGTTTATATGAGTGTGTTTGCTGATTTTCTGCCCAAGCTGATTTCCAGATTGTCCTGTTGGAAGACGTATACTGGACATATTCATTTCGCTAAATCGTACATCTCCTGCCATCAGATGATCAGACATGGAGAACACGCATTAGCACTCAGTTTGTCTTATGATTCAGACAAGTTGTACACTATGATGAGGAATAATCACCCTATAAAGACAGACTTTAGATATGCCCTTGGACAGACGCTAAGCTGGCAGCTGTAAACAACTTTCTTGAATGTTAACCGACAATGCTCTAGGCAAGACTAAAGACTTTGGAGTTGCCTCGCCTGATCAATTACATTTGGGGTTTTCTTCACCAACTATCTCTTTAATAGCTGAATTTAATTAAAAAGTAATACTTGCTGCTCCAAACCCTGCAGTGACTCAGCAATCGACCTAACGCTCTTTTGTTCCTTGCGTTTTGAGAGTGTTTTGTTTACTAAAGGAAAGAAATAGAAATGTCAAAAACATATACTAATCTAATATTTAAAATGAAACCAAACATTGTACTGTACGTCTATTGGAGATGAGTATATTAAGAAAATAAAACTATTCCAATCTTACAGACGTACAGTATGCACATGATCTATTCCATGCTTTTTAAGGACTAGTACAATCAGCAATGTCTCTGGAGTTCACGTTCATCCCGTGCACCCACGCCTCTGCTAGACTTTTCACTGCAAATGCTGTATTTATATCATGGCTGTTTCTTCTGCAGGAGCTCTGCTCCTGACACTTCCTGACACGTTGCCCAGAAGATTCTCGTAACAGCACAGAGATTCAGTTTTGTCCTGATATACAGTTAGTCTGGTGTCCAAACATTGTCTGAAAAAAAAAAGAAAGAAAAAAAATGCGTGGGCTCAAAAAAAAAAAAAAAACTGTTGCTGCATGGGTGAAGTTAGCTCCTGTTAGAGGCTGGACTCTAAAAACAGTTTAGATCCTACACAGAATTTGCTGAAAGCTGCAGTCGCAACTGTGAGATCCTGGACTGCAGATAAGGAGCAAAACGCTGTATCCTGAATCTTAGCTAAGACAGGAAGGGTTAACAACAGCACGCACATCATAAAAAGCAGGGCTTGTTATTTATGATGAAAGAGAAACTGCTGGATTACGGATGCTAATTACAAACCAAAGGCAGATTCCTGTCGCTCAGATAAAAATTCAGCAGCTTCACATTAATTCATTAATTCATTAGTCTGCAACCTGTATACTGGAATAAAACAAGCGTCTGGATCCTGGATTTTAATTAAAAAACAGAATACAACATCTGCTCCGTGGATGCAAAGGCCAGATGAGTGTGCAATCAATCTAATCTTTAATGATTAGATTTACTCCACACCTGGATTTGATTGACAAACACCTGGACTTTGGATATTTGGTTAAATGAGAAACTGATGCCAGGTGATGGTCCAGGTGTTTAAAGGAAATGATGTTTATTTAAACATAAAAACAGGGAACTTAAATAAACAATTAGACTTTAATATAAAACAAACCAAAACACGAATAAAGATGACGGGAAACACGAACTGAACACACCGACATTAACAAGGTAAATCAACAGATGCAAGACGAATAACTAAACTCAAGACAACCTATTTTTAAAGAAACTAATAATCAACTCGGTTCAGGTGAGCACCCCACGTCACCTGACCGAGGTGCATAATGGGAAATGAAGTGAAAACAAAAGGAACTACAAACAAAATCACAGGGCGCTTTGGCGCCCTCTAGGGGTTATCCCTGACAGATATAAATAAACACAATACTACTACTACTACTACTACTACTACTAATAATAATAATAATAATAATAATAATAATAATTATTATTATTATTATTATTATTATTATTATTATTATATTTTTATTATTTATTTATTTATTTATTTATTTATTTATTTATTTCATAAACCAGTAGCAGGCTCCTGGATATCTGGATATTTATATCCTTAGTATACTGTTAACAATGCTAAATTCAAACCAGCATTTGTGTCCTGAACCTTGGGTATAAACCAGGAGGTAGATTGTGTATTGTAAAATAATAATAATAATAATAATAATAATAATAATAATAATACCCAGCAACATCCTGGATTGTTAAGGGGATCCAGGATCTCATATCTGAACCAGCAGCAGGATCCTGGCTCTTTAATCTAAGCTAGAAACTAGGCTGTGTATACAAATTTACAGTATATTTTTATATATAATGTAAACAATAAAAAAAATCATTTTAAACCAGCAGCAGCCAAATCATGGACTGTAAAAATATAAACCAGCAGGAGGATCCTGGATCTCATATTTAAACCAACCAGCAGCTTGATACTTGTTCCCATATCTAAAGAAGGAACTTGGATCCAAAGTTGGACACTAGGAATTAGATCTTGAATATAAACAATGATCTTCAACCTGAGAACCAGTATGTATAGTTGTTTAATAAATTCAACAAAATCGAGATTATGGGATAATGGATATTGATCAGCAGCAGGACCCTGGGGCTTAGCTAAACCGGAAAACTCAAGCCTTGATCTCGGATCTGAACCAGCAGTTTCGTCTCAATTATAAACAAGCAGCTGTGTCCTGGATCATAAATTGTAACTAACATGTGGATCCTACATCTTACCTGAATCCTTAACCTCATATTGTGTTCATTGAATATAAACCAGCATTTGGATCCTAAATCTTTAGATAGAAATCATGATCTTCTCTCCTGACTCTAAGCCAAGAGCAAATTCCTAATGGTTTGGATAGGCCCAGAAACTGGCTCCTGAATCTTGGCTAAAAACCCAACAACAAGATCATGGATCTAACTAAAAAAAAATAAAATAAAACATAGGTTGCAATCTGGATTTTGGATAAAAACCCAACAGCAGGTCCTGGATCATAGACACACACAAAAAAAGCTGCATCCTGAATCTCAAGACAACAGCAGTTTAGTCCTTCACCTGAACCTGCAGTATAAGTTGGATGCTGGACAACAAACAGATGCTTCTCTGCAGTTCCACATCTCAGTATTACCAGAATTTAGGGTGAAAAAAATATCACTGAGACAACGTCTAATTTTTCTTTAATGTATCTGACTTGACATTTTGAAAACGCTCCTCACATTTTTCACATAGCTGCATTGGAGGACAATGGAAAAGAAAGTCCAACTATCCTTGCGAGCTTCTTGAATGCGCTCTTGTGCACACACTCTCAGACACACACACACACACACACACACACACACACACACACACACACACACACACACATATGAGGTTTACAAGAACAATCTGCAGTCATTTTGATTAGCCATAGAGACGCAGCCTCTCATTCCAGTACACAATTAAAAGACAATCAGCACATGCATTATGGGACTGGAGCGCGTGCTTCATTTCAAAAGCTAAATCAGCATTTTAAAGTGTTAATCGAAGCATCAGTCGCAGGATAGATAATTGGCTCATTTAGCATTGTGGTAGGTGACAGCTGGTCGATGTTGCATATAGTCAATAAGATGTCTTCAGACATGATTCGAGCAGAGTTTAAAAGATTGATTTGTATTAGAAGAGACTCTTAATTGTGTATCTGTGAATTATTGTCTGTAGCCATGCATTGCTCTTTAAGAAATGATTACATAACATGCCTCATCAAGTAAATGCTGCTTTGTGGTCAATAAAATCTCTTAAATGGAGACAGCATGCTGTTGTATTAGCAGAATGAGTGTGCAGTGTTGCAATGTTTTTCAGGTCACACTTGAGTAAAAAAAAAAAAAAAAAAAAAGATGGACCAATTGAATATTACATCTAGTGTATACATATGCTCCAGACACATTCTGTATTTGACACCAACATTCAGGTGTGTGTGTGTGTGTGTGTGTGTGTGTGTGTGTGTGTGTGTGTGTGTGTGTGTGTGTGTGTGTGTACAGTGATGATTAATACATCATTGTGTGTGTGAGTGTGTGTGTAAAGAAATGTTTCAAAGCTACATCAGTTGAGGACAATTTAGTCATGCTATAGTTCTGGGTTTTTTTTTAATGTAAACACTTTATTAAATTCAGCGTTCAAGGATTCTCTCAGGGTGAGTTATCTCACGGGGTGAGTCTTTATTAGGCATCCAGATGAGACCTCAGTGTGCATGTACAAACACAAATGCAAGAGGAAGAAAATTCCCTGCCGACTGTCCTTATTCCATTTTTGTAAATGGCCTGGGATTCCAATCCGATTCGATCCAATTAGATTTTCCACCTATTGTGACCTCATATAAGACAATCCCCTTCCCTGGCTTGCTGCTCAGCTCTGTTGTTCTTTGGTGGGGCATGGCTCAGCCGAAGCTCATTTACATTAGACAATGAAACAGACGAGTACGAGAGCACCCCACCTCGCAAATTTTTGCCCAAAGAACTGAAATTTTGCAAGAAATTTGCATCATCATACAAAGCATTTTTGTGGCATACGAGGGAACGAACTGAGCCGAGCTGAACGGCAGGTAAGTTGAGCGTATAACCGGGAGCCGTTTAAGACTTGTTCACACCAGTGGAAAGCCAAGGGAAGTGAGTTTACATAGATTTAGTGAAGACGCAGTACCATGGGTCCCAAGAATGTTAGCAAGGACAGTAGCAAGAAGAAAGGGGAGCCAATTTTGGTTTGGCTTTTAAAGCGGCCGCTGTCAACAGGAATCATAAATTAAGGTAAAGTGAATTTCATATTTTCCTTCATTCACATGTCTTTTCTATATGTTTTGATAGTTTGTATATGCCAAAATATGATTATAGTGTAGGAAATTGGTAATATCGGTAATAGTTTCAGTGGCAGGAACCTATTGTCCGAATTTACATTGTTTCCCATGGGAAAATGAGTTTCACAATACAAAATTTTGCCTTAAGAAATCACCTCCTGTGACAGCCTGAACAGATTCAATTTGCTGATGTACCGCTGTAAAGGTAATTTGACATATTAAATAATACACTGCCTGAGGGGTATTTCAACTGGACCATTAACATACACACATGCACATTTTAGGGGAGTTTAAAGAAAAATCTAAATCGCTCTCAGTTTGCACATTACAGTTTCTTTCCCCTGGTACAACCAAAGACAAAGACAACCAAACACAAAAGAGAATGGTGGTCTGAAAAATTCTAGCCAGTAAAGGTCTCACACGATGTAGGGCCTTAATGGTCTAACTGAAAATGCAAATCGTTTTGTGGGGTGCCAAATTTTTTTTTAATATCAGTATTTTGCCGAACAAATAATACTTACTTAAGGAAACATTTAAATTTGCATTCCAAATAAACTCAGTTTCCTTTTGATTTCATCCATTTACTAGGGGGCCAATAATTCTGTAGTGCAATTATTCAGGAATTATTCAGTGTTCAGTGTTGAGAGGTGTGTGGACATCACTGGGGGGACTAATCGTGTGTGTAGATGAGATACGGGGTGGGATTGGGGGGGTGTTCCTGCAAAATTGTCTTCATTCGCTGTTTCCTGAATCGTTGCTTGACAAATCCATTGCTTTGACTGATTTTTATGGAAAAGACTAAAGTACAGCATGAATCCTGACAACCCACCGGCACGTCTACTGAATCTGAACTGACAACCGCAGACTTACACACAATAGAGAGAATATTTTAAGCAACTAACGGCAAAGCTCTTAGTCCTTATTCTGTAGAAATAAGCAGTGCTGACATGAAGACCTGAAGATGGCCTTGTTTAATGTGGCAGGCTGGGGACTTAATTTAATTTCTCTTGTAATGTAGTGCACATGCACATGCGCGCACACACACACACACACACACACACACACACACACACACACACACACACACACACACACACAGAGCTGCATAATGAATGCTTACTCAGGGACCTTTCTGCTCGACTCACTCGCCTTTCCATCTTCCCTGCCCTTTCATCTTCTGCATCCTTTAGCACTGAATAACAATCGTACTTCTAATGGTGCCAGATTTTTACTTTGCTGTCGAAGTACAATTTTTTTTACATGTCAACAGTGGCATTCGTGTCTTGATTAAGAGCGGGAAAAAGTATTGCACGCTTTTTTTTTTCCATGCACTCAGTCAGCCAAGGTGTCATACTGTAAATACACACTCATTTTCAGTTACAGTTAAACCTTGGATTGCGAGCGTAATTCATTCCCCGAAGCATGCTTGTATATTAAAAGACTCATATATAAAGGCAAATTTCTCCAAAAGAAATAATGGAAACACTGAGTATTCGTTTCATGACCCAAAAATTTTAATAAAATAATAATTAATACAAAATATAAAGTAAAAATGAAACAAATCAACCTGCACTTTATCTTTGATAAGAATCGTGGCTAAAGTAAGATGAAAGAAAGGAGGAGAGGAGGATGGAGGGCGGGGCTACTGTGCAGGACGACTTACACACATGCTCTGGCGGAAAGCGTCTTTAAAAAGAAACCTCTCTAATGACACTTGCTTTTGCCTACTTTTGAGAATCTCGTGGGAAATGTGATGTTGCATTGTCATTAAACAGATTCATCTCCTGTACAGCTACTGCCTTTTTAACTTATTTTTCTTTACGGGGCCCATTGTTGCAGTACAATTACTAAGGCACAGCCACTACACTATGGTCACCATGTCAAAATAAACAGTATACATGCAGAAGGATGTTGACTACACGAGTGACGCACATGCATTGATACTGAGCATGGGATACAATTACCCCCAGTCCAATAGCGCGAGATAGAAGAACCATTGGCTCAGCTGTGATCATGTGACGCTCGCAGACAAAGCGCCTGCGTACTACTCGTATATCAAGTCCTTGCTCTTTTATTAAGTTTAAATTGATCTAAAAATGTGATTGTCTTGCAAAATGCTCACAGACTGAGTAACTCGCAATCCGAGATTCCACTGTACCTGCCTTGAATCGAATATTTAAGCTAGTTTATAATATTTAAAAGTGCGTATAGATAGAAAAATTTATAATCTGGAACTATATCAGCACAACGTCCAGCTTTTAATCACACACATACACACACACAGACAAAAATTCTTCTGTTTTTGAAATCGTCCGCTCCCATAATGTGCCAGTGTTTAGCTACAAGTTGCGAGTTTGCTCATGTTTATATGTAGATGACCTGAGGTTTGTGACATCACAGCAACAGCTTTTATTTTCGTGTTAGCTACATTAGCCTTGCAGCTCCAGTGCAAATATTAAGAAGCAAAGGTCATTGTATGTTCTTTTGTCATTTTTAAGTTTCTCATTAATGTGAAAAACTGTGTTCTTATTATTTATTAACGTCCAGAGAGAAGAAAAAGTAGCTCCACTTTGCTTCAGTCCTCATCACGCCACCTCACCGTTAATTATTTTTCTTAAACAGAACATCCTTTAATTAATCATTAGCATTATAATAGAATATGAAGCCTAAAATAAATTTTGCTTTATGTAAATTAATTTCTAACTAATGCTATGCTAATGATCAGGATATGTGACGTTAAAAGGGTTTAAATGTATTCATTAAAGTCTTCATGATGGTCATATTGGCAAATCTGTTGCTTGTCATCGAGCTCTAATTGAATTACAGGCGACCGATTATGCCGGCTCCTCTCAAATAACCAATTAGATGATTAAGGCCTACTTTTCCAAATTACTTTCCAGACGTCCATCATGTCGACAGGTACTCGGGCTGTCAATAGTAAGATCCATTACGAGGATCCTAAGCAATTATTTCTCATTCAGCACTGGTGAAGAAACTGCAAACACTGAAGCAGTAAGAAAGGGGGGAAAAAAAACAGGCTCTGTTTATCCTGGAATCAATGAGCTCGGTGTTATATTTAGCATAGCCAGCGCTAATTCTGCCCGGTGACAAAGCTCGGCGGGTGAGAGTGTATGCAGAGGAGTTTTGGCTCTGTGAAGCGAACATCAGTTTTATGAATTTGCTCGCTCCACTCACTACATCCATGTTTATGGACAGCCTTCTCTGCTTTTATTAATAGCTTTCAGTGCAGTGGGGAAGATTATGAAACAAATCAGGTGCATCTATCTATCAAGGAGGCTAAAAGAAAATAAAAAAATCAAATGCCCTATCGCGCGCAAAATAAATCACTGGAGAGCTGTACGTAATAGCCGAACAGAACAAGGTGATGTATTTTCTGCTCCGTTAAACTCAACAGCTCTTATATTTCACACCCTTAAGAAGCTTCACCATTTTGATGCAGCCTGACAGGTCCTTGAATAACATCCTCGCTATTTTTCTGTAGACACAGTATCATTTCTGCTAGAGTGTGTGTCATAAATTGCCCTGCGCCAGATTGTTTTTAAAGCACGGTGAGTGCTGGACATCCTCTGCATGGGAGCGTATATTTAATTCATGTGCTAGATTAGTCTGCATTTACATTCCATGTTTGGAATACAGATTGTCGAATGTAGTTCCCGCCAGCAGTTTTCCATTTATAAGCTCAGTAAATAAATTTGAAATGCTGATCAAACATTTATGAATGGCGGTAATGAGAGCGGGCCGAGGACGGAGCCCTGCAGCGCCTCCGAGTTCAGATTAGTTCAGGATAAATCACTTGTCCTGTAGTAGACCATCAGTATTTATCAGATTTTTGTAATTAGTCCTCGCTCTAATGCACCTGCTATAAATAAACAGCTCATAACATGCATCATACATCCATCGGAAGTCAGTGTGGGTGTGTTAGTGAACGGGAATGTGCTTTCAGATCTTTTAGTCCATTTGCGGACGTCTTTATGGGAGCAAGATTGATTATTGTGGTTCATCAGTAATTCTTTTGGTTTATAATTTGGTTTCATTCACAGCACACACAATTAAACAAACCGAAAGGCACATATACAGTATGTTGGCTGAGGAGGCAGTATAAATGGTGGCTGCATAAGTAATATGAATGAGAGAAAACGTAGCCTCTTATTGCTCTTTTTTACATGCCCTCATTGACTTGTCCTTACCTGTTTCATCTTTGGCGCTTCATTTCTGATGCCATCTTAAAAGCTCTCATACTCTCACTGGAGGGCAAAGTTTATTGTCCCCTCCCATTTGTGTGTGTGTGTGTGTGTGTGTGTGTGTGTGTGTGTGTGTGTGTGTGTGTGTGTGTGTGTGTGTGTGTGTGTATGTGTGTGTGTTTGTGTATTTATTTACCATAGGGTATATACGGTATATAACCCATTGGATTAAGAATTGGATGTTACTCAAGTTCATATGCATGTGAAGGTAGGCGAGCTAATACTTTTAGCAATATAAATCCACAGGGTTTAATATGATGTCAGCCCACACTTTGCAGCTCTAACAGTTTCAACTCTTCTGGGAAGGCTTTCCACAAGGTTTAGGAGTGTGTTTATGGAATTTCTGACCCTTCTTCCAGAAGCTCTTTTGTGAGGTCAGACACTGATGTTGGACGAGAAGACCTGGCTCACAGTCTCCGCTCTAATTCATCCCAAAGATGGCCTTTATGGACCTTGCTTCGTGCACTGGTGCGCATGTTGGAACTGGTGTGGGGTTGTTTTTCAGGAGTTGGGCTTGGTCCCTTACTTCCAGTAAAAGGAAGTCTTAATGCTTAAACATATCAAGACATTTTGGACAGTTTCATGCTCCCAACTTTGTGGGAACGGTGTGTGGACGGCCCCTTCCTGTTCCAACATGACTGCGCACCAGTGCACAAAGCAACGTCCATAAAGAC
Source organism: Clarias magur (assembly GCA_013621035.1). Taxonomy (NCBI): domain Eukaryota; kingdom Metazoa; phylum Chordata; class Actinopteri; order Siluriformes; family Clariidae; genus Clarias; species Clarias magur. Next base: position 609,092 of record QNUK01000091.1, on the reverse strand, counting down.
ATGGATGAGTGAGTTCCAGGTCCACTGCGACTCTGATCCCAAAGTGGTTAATGAAAATGAACATGTATGTATGCATATGTACTAGCTTGCTAATAGTCTAATTTAACTTGCTGCAAGATGGAACACCAGGTAAATCGCTTTATGACTTTGTTACACTGTTTTCTCTTCTGGGTATTTATTAAATAAATTACTATGAGCTTAAATGTGAGCTTTTCCTGTTTAATTTGGTGTCGTTTGACTTTGCCTGGCCTTTCAGATAAGGATGCACTTCATTATCTTGCTGATTATTTGGAGAAATAAACACAATCATCTGCCTGACCTTTTAAATTGAATTTAAAAAAGCTAATTAACAAAGAAGCTTTAATTTAGTTGCTTAGACCTTGTGATGAGGGAAAGTGTGGATCAGAAAACGAAAGCTGGGAAACTGCTTGAAACCAAGAGGAGCCTTAAGAAGTCGGCCCAGCATACAGACTGTTCAATTGTGAGCTGTCAAAACCAAACTCTTTATGAATGAGTTTTTAATTTAAACACGAGTTAAATCCTCCCAATCATGCAGAGGCTATACACATTCTATACACATTTATTGCTTTTCTCAAATCCTTTGGTTGCATTTTGGTTACTAAAGAAAAAGAAAAAAAAAAACATATTATGGCAAAATCAGTAGTGAGGAAAGGGGTTGTGCAACAACAAGTCACCCCCCCCCCCCCCCCCCCCCCACCCCCACCCTTTTATGTTCATTATATTGCATATACACAGTAGTAGGATTAAATGGGATGGGGCTATAAGAGTTTAAATGATTATTTGTGTTTTTGTTTTTTCTTTACTTTTATTTCAAGAAATGTATTCTGTCCTGTGTCTCACTAATAGCTTAGTAGCAGGATTCTTTCCCCATACAGAATGCCGAAGAAACCCACTGTATGTTACATAAGCTGTGCAAGAAACGTAAAAAGTGGGGGGAGCGTTCAGCTGCTCAGCTGTGCGAGACGTAGAGGAGAGGAAACTGCGGCTCATAACAAGCCACGGGGGAATCACTGCCAGACTCCACACGGCCATTAACTCCGTACTTTATTTATTTAATTTTTTTATGAGCCTTCATTATTTTTCGTGAGATGAAAGGATGTGCATACTCGCGTAACTAGCACACGGAGGGCCTCTTCTGTGCCCAGTCCTTAGCTGTACACTGACAGTGTTTGAGGAAGATTAACAAACAATACCACTTTTGTATAAATAAATAAATAAATAAATAAATAAATAAAAAACACACATTTGCAAAAGCCCGCGAGTCAGGAACCTTCAGTTTTAATGTATGGCTTTGAATATAAAAGCGCTTTATATTCTGGCTTAGTTAATAATGAAACACAGGTAGAGGCTGTCGCATCTCAGGCTTTAAGGTGCTCACTTAGTAACCGGATGATTGAGTGTTTAAATCAGAGATGTACACATTACATTCCTTAATAAATTACATTAGAATTCACTTTGTAGTCATTTTGAGCCATTCAGAATGTGTCTCTAGTGTGCATGTACAAGCCAAAAAAAAAAAAAATTCCCTGCTGTTTATAGCTAGTTAGAATTCACCCAAATATGACCTCATATAAAAGCCCCTCCCCTGACTTGTTGCTCAGCTCTGCTGTTCCTTGGAGAGGTGGGGCTTAGCAGTAGCTCATTTACAGAGGTGGAAAGTAACGAATGACATTTACTCGTGTTACTGTAATTGAGTAGTTTTTTTGTGTACTTCTACTTTTTAAAGTAGTTTTTAAAAACTGTAATTGTACTTTTACTTAAGTATGTTTTGAAATCATATTCACTACTGAGTAAAAAATAAATGAATGAAAATGAAGAATAATTTAAAAAAATAATGCAACGGGGAAGGAAAAAACTTCCGCTGCACTGATTGATTGATTGGCGGGGAGAACAAATGCGCTAAACTCACAAGAATGATGGAGACGGACAAAAAAATTCTTTTGAAGCAAACCCCTGGCCATTGTAACGGCCACTACTATGTTGTATACCACATTATGAATGTATGTTGCTGCCCCTCTCACACGGTGTGTGTGTGTGTGTGTGTGTGTGTGTGTGTGTGTGTGTGTGTGTGTGTGTGTGTGTGTGTGTGTGTGTGTGTGTGTGTGTGTGTATGTGTGAAAAGGAGAGAACGGAGTCAGTGCTCAGGTGTGCTGCTCCCCCCGAAACGCTCTATTCTTTTACCCTTTTCTTTACTTTTACTTTCTGTTTTGTATTATAATGTTGTGACACTGAATGAGCCCGATAAGGGTTTTATGCTGAATGTTATTCTCGGCTCTGAGCCCTTTTTGCCCTCAGCTATCCGTCGCAAAGCGTCACACCATATTTAAGCGAACACTTTGATTTCAAGCGCAAGAAAGGCAACAGCTTTATTATGCAAAGGTGCTCCTTCAATTAAAAACAACTAGTTTGCGTTGTCTTTTTTGAACTACGCTATAATTTTTATAACTCAAGAATTTTAAACTCAATGTTCCCAGATGAATCACATATAAAAGCTAACTCTAGTGAAGATACTTTGTTTTTCAGTATTGATGAACAAATAAAGTTCTCAGAGATTTTTACGTAAAAATGGAAACCATGGTGTAAATAAAGATTTTTTTTTTTAATTAGCATGTTGTGCTACAGTAGAAACCGCTGCTTTTTTGTCCTCTTCCTAGCAAACAGAAACAGCTTTAGACGGCCATAATTTGCAGCTTGATCAGCCTCTACAAAGAGAGAGATATCTCAATTAACATCAACAATAAAATGAGTCTCTCCAAAAAGTAAGGTGATTCGATTCCACCTCAGTTCGGATAAAATCACGAATGATTGAACATCCATCTTAGAATACCGTTTTATTCAGATAGCTTAAGGTAGCCTTTCCCAAACTTAACAAGGCTTTGGTCTAGTTTAAAAAGTGAAAAATATTCTACGGCCCTCCCGACCCTTTAATTATAATCTGATCTATAGGATAAATAAAGAATACATCACGTCTTTTGAATCCATTTAGTTCTGGTTACTTTTTGAATGCAATTACCATATCAGAAATATTTTATGGAATATTTTAATTAATTACAAAATTTATGTTAAAAATTACCTCTTGCAGCCCATCTGCAGTACCTGTACAGCCCACTAGGGGACCATAAACCATAATTTGAGAAATACTGTTCTAAGGTATTAATTGCTTGTAATGCATTCAGTCATGTTTTAATGTATTTGTGTTTCCCATGAAGACTAGTTATAATGATATTATGACTGACATTTATAGACTGATTATTTTGATCTATATAAACAAAAAAGTAGCCCTACACTTAAGTATTTACTCTAGGCACAAATTCAAATACAAGATAAGATTTCAAATTTTAATGAACAGAAACTGAGTTTTCCTCTTACAGTTGTATCAGAGACGTGTGTTTGTGTACTAGAGCACTGATCCTAATGCGCTTGGCTAAGCTTTTAATTTCATGCAGGGAAAGAAAAAGGAATAAAAATAAAAACTGAGCAATTTTATGATCTGCATCATCTTTAACGTCAACTCCTGCTAGAGTCTGGTATTGAGTCACACCAAACTGTGTGGTGACAAAGAAATGTAGCTTCCATATGGAGTTATGAATGATTTTTTAGCTCTGTCACATTCATATTTATCTTTCTTTTTTTATGTTACACAGGATCACTCAGTTATGGAAACCACACCAGTCATCCTCTTTGATGTTAACCCAAGTTTTTTGTTTGTTTGTTTGTTTTTGTAAAAACAAAAACATGTTACTTAGAAAGTAGATTTCTTTTGTTACAATATGTATAGAAAGTATAGTATTCACCATATATGGCATGGTACACTGTAAATTTTGCGGTGCTAAAATAGCTCTTTAAGAGTTAAATTTAACACCGGACCCGAGTGTATTTGGTCCCACTCAGAATTGGTGATAAAATGACTCTCCTCATAGTGTTCAATTTTCAGAGTAAAATTAACCCCGTTTTTATAGTAAAAAACAATTAGCACTGCTCAACACTGGATAGTGTTACTACAATTCAACACTAAAGGAAATTAACTCTAAATAGTGTTACCACAATTTAACACCGAGGGAAAATTAACACCACATGGTGTTAATATTTCACTTTTGTGGAGTTTATTAGTATTTTTATTAGTAAAAAAAAAATCCCTACAATTTCCTCACAGGATACTACAATTTTAAAAACCCATTTGGTGTTGTAATGGGTTAAAATGCTGATCAAATAACTCCATAAGTGTCATTATTTCACTCTGTGGTGTCATTACTTTTCTCTGCGACAGTGCAAAGTCTACTCTTACCGAGTGCTTGTTTGTTTGTTTGTTTGTTTGTTTGTTTGTTTACATTGAATACATGCAATATAACAGAACAGAAAACAACCTCAACGTACCATTTAAAACATTTATTAAAACACTGTCAGGCTTAAACACAGACATCACATCTGAAAAACATCATCTGTATAAAATGGCAATAGGGCACTATCTGTACTTTATTTGAGTAGTTTCACTGGTGGATACTTACTACACTAATGAACACCTATTAATTTATACTCCATTAAATCCTACATCATTAAATATCTGTACTTTTTACTTCATTATACAGTATTTATGCATGGCATTGTGGCAAATAACCACAGTGGTGTGTGGCATTTAAAGTGGTAATATCGCCACCTGCTGATTATTATATGTAATGGCATGGTCTGCCTTCCCTCTGTGAAACACTTAATCATATAGCAAGTGTTTGAAAACAGAAGTGGAGATGTTTTTTTTTTTTTTTAGAAAAAAGAAAGAGAAAGAAGTGGCTTTTTACTAAAGCTTTTGGTCCTTAACTAAAATTGAAGATTAAAACTTTTTCTCAAGTAGAAATGTCAATGAGGACTCATATACATTTAGTTGAGTAATATTTTACCTGAAAAATCTCAACTTTTATTCATCTACAGGATTTCTGTATTTTGTCCACCACTTAAAAAAAATTGATTTAATCAGACTATTAACTAAACATTATCGCTGAACAGGCGGAGGTAGGAGATTTATTTAGCAGACAAAATGAAAATATTATCCAAATCCACAAATGTGAAAGGTAAAAAGGGCAATTCAAAGAATAAACCCATATAAAGATGTGCAAGGCACTGAGAAATGACATAAGGATCCCAATGAATTATATGGCAAGACATTGCTATGAGAAGGATAATATGGAGAAGTTTTGTTTAATTAATTACAACTAATTAATTACCAAAAAAAAAAAACTGTTTTGTTCTTGAAAGTATTGAAAACAAACCAAGTGCTATTCTTTATTTAATAAACAGACCGTAATCAATATTTAAATTATTTCCAAAGTAGACCCATTGTGATGAAATCTGAATCACCTTTATCCTGTGAGGAAACAATTTATCCCAGTGTGTGGGTTTAGTGGTGAACAACATCTGGAAGACATTCCTATCTAGATCAACTTGCATTTGAACATCTCATTATACTTCTGATCCGTTGAGGGTTAAAGGCCTTGTTCAAGAGCCCCAACAGTGGCAACATGGTGGTGCTGGGGTTTTCAGTCCTTTCAGTAGTCCAACACCTTAACCACTGAGCGACCCTGCCCAAGCTTGCTTCACTCCTCCAGTGTTGAGGGCTTGAATCTCGCCTCTGGTGTGTGTGTGTGTGTGTGTGTGTGTGTGTGTGTGTGTGTGTGTGTGTGTGTGTGTGTGTGTGTGTGTTGAGTTTGCAGGTTTTTCCTGTGCTTGGTAGGTTTCCTCCAGTTGCTCGGGGTTTCTCCCACCATCCAAAAACATGCTTTTGCAAATTACCATAGTGTGTAAAAATATGTGTTGTACCCTGCCTTGTCCCATAGCTTCCCTGTGTGATAGGATCTAGGCTTCAATCACCCTACACAGGATAAGTGTTATGGATAATGGATGGATAGATGGATGGATGGGCGTGGTCTCTTCCAGTTTTAACTCCACCCCATCCACAAAAATCAAGGGCTCACTGAATGTTTAGATTATATATTATCATCCTTTGTATGCATATCATTTATGTGAGATCTTAGTCTTATCACTATTACCAAAGTTTTGTTTCTTCACCAGGGCCAGAGGTTTGTTAAAATGTGTTCATTGTAAGGTTATTCTGGTGGTTTGTTGTGACCTGTTGTGACCCTTTCCAACACACTAATGCTTTAGATAGATAGCTAGATCCCGGGGATTAAGATCTGGCAAGCGTTTTTTGCTGAACTGTGAACCACCTTGCACACACCACCCGTTTTGTATAAGAGCACAAATTTCATTTAATAACCAAACCTTGTCTGTCTTTCCCCTTATAGATTCTGGGACAGCTGGAAATTTTATTTCCTCTACAGTTCTTTCCGCGCTGAGATGCAAGCTCCTATGTCGAAGCTTCCAGACCCAATCGCAATAAAAGCTCTGGATGGTCAGCAACTCACTCAGTCGCCTATTGAAAGAATATCCGCGCCCCTACGATTAACTTTTCCCACACTGAGGAACTGAAATTTTTTGTACTTCCTCAGCTAGATCAAGCCGTTGTGCTGGGTTACGTGCACTTTAAAGATGTGTTTAGTGTCAGGGCAGCAGCACGACTTCCCCCTCACCGCCCGTGGGACTGCACGATAGAGCTTTTGCCGGGGAAAAGCTTGCGTATTTATCCCTTGTCCGTGGAGGAAACACGGGCCATGGAGGAATATGTGAGCGAGGCTCTTCAACAAGGGCTCATCAGTAGGTCCACGTCTCCAGCTTCAGCAGGATTTTTTTTTATAGAAAAAAAAGGCGGGGGTTTACGTCCGTGTATAGATTACCGCAGACTAAATGCGGTAACCATAAAATATAAGCACCCACTGCCCCTGGTGCCGGCGGCCATCGATCAACTCTGAGGCGCTTCTATCTTCACTAAACTCGACCTCCGCAGGACATATAATCTTGTTCGTGTGCGTAAAGGCGATGAATGGAAGACTGCATTTAGCACAACTTCGGGACACTACCAGTATAATGTGATGTCCTACGGTTTGGTAAATGCACCTGCGGTGTTTCATGAATGACGTGTTCCAGGATATGTTTAACCGTTTTGTCATAGTGTACTTAGATGATATTCTAGTATACTCGCGGTCATATAACGAACACGTCATTCATGTGTCCGCGGTCCTTCATCGTCTGCGCCAACACGGGCTCTATGTGAAGGCGGAGAAATGCGAGTTCCATCAAACGGAGATTGCATTTCTCTGCTATCGCATAGGGCCACAGGGGGTTAAGATGGAAGCGACCAAGGTGTCGGCGGTGCAACAGTGGCCGGAACCCAAGTCAGTCAAGGCGCTACAGAGCTTTCTCGGGTTTGCCAATTTCTATCGGCGGTTTATCAGGAACTTTAGTCTGGTGGCGCCGCTCACATCGTTACTAAAAGGTTGACCTAAACACCTAAAGGAGTTTACGGCAGAGGCTTGAGGGCATTCACCACCGCCCCACTGTTAAAACGACCAGACGCCGAAAAGCCATTCATAGTAGAAGTGGACGCTTCCGAAGTAGGGATAGGAGCGGTGCTGTCGCAACGGCACGGGCAACCCGAAAGGCTCCACCCCTGTGCTTTCTTTTCTAGGAAACTAAGCCCTGCTGAACGCAACTATGATATCGGCAACCGAGAACTGCTAGCAGTAAAGGTGGCGTTAGAGGAGTGGCGGCACTGGCTGGAGGGAGCCAAACACCCTTTTACGGTGCTCACTGACCACCAAAATCTCGAATACATCCAAAATGCAAAGAGACTCAACCCTCGTCAAGCCCGTTGGGCACTGTTCTTTATGCGTTTTAATTTTAAAATCACATATCGCCCCGGCTCTAAGAATAAAAAAGCCGATGCGCTCTCGCGTTATTATCCAGCACCTAAACCAATAACTAATCCGGAAACCATCGTGCCGTTAACACTAGTAGTCGCTCCCATAACCTGGGAGCTAGAAACAGAAATAGCACGAGAGGCGCGGACCAACCCCACGCCACAGAGCTGCCCGCCAAACCAAATCTATGTTCACGAAACACTGCGTGAAAAAGTGATCATAGAGGCACATTCCAATCTAGCCGCAGGTCACCCGGGAGTAGAACGCACACACCAATTATTGGAACAACGGTTCTGGTGGCCTAAGATGCGGGAAAAGGTAAGAACAGTGGTTCTGTCTTGCGCAGTATGTGCTACGACCAAGACTCCGCGTAGCCCACCCGCTGGGAAATTAAATCCCCTACCGATACCGAATAGACCGTGGTCTCACATTGCAGTGGACTTTGCAACGGATCTGCCGGTATCTCAAGGGTACACTGTGATTTTGGTGGTAGTAGACCGATTTTCTAAGGGATGCAAAACTCGCTACGTCACTCAGCTACCGGCCTGACGCTGTTTCAATGTGTGCTGGGACACCAGCCTCCGCTTTGTCCTTGGGATGCCACACCCACCGATGTACCCATGGTGGATCAGTGGTTTAGAAAAGCGGAGACAGTATGGGAGAATGCTCACACCAAAATCTCCCTAGCAGTGCGACGATTTAAGAAATATGCCGATAGATGGAGAAGGGAAAGTCCTCCGCTCCAGGTAGGCGATCGGGTATGGCTCGCAACACGGGACCTTCACCTCAACCTCCCCTGCCGCAAGTTAACCCCCAGATATATCGGTCCTTTTCCCATAATAGCTCAAGTTAATCCTGTATCATTTAAGTTACAACTACCCACTTATTTTCGCATTAACCCTGTGTTTCACGTTTCCCTCCTCAGGCCAGTGATTCGGGGGCCGCTAGACGAAGGCACAGTCGAGCCTTCGCTTCCTGGGGCTGTGGAAATCGAGGGCACCCCTGCGTTCAGAGTGAGAACATTAGATAGATAGATAGATAGATAGATAGATAGATAGATAGATAGATAGATAGATAGATAGATAGATAGATAGATAGATTATATGCTAATGCTTAATTAATGATCTGGCCAGACTGAATTCCAGTTCAATTTTTTTTTTTTATTATTTATTATTATTTAGTCATGTTATAGATGGGCATCATTGCCTTTATATAATGTGTTTGGCCCAAAGGGAATAAATAAGCTAAATTCGATTAATTGAGTATGCCTGATGAAGCGTAATGTGCCACATCAAATGGTCATCAGTAAAATTACTCTGTTGACTAATTCGCACTAGGAATTAATCTGAAATTGTCATAAGCGGCGACTGCCAGTGATTGTGTCCCCAAATGAAGATAAACACAACAGCACAGTTTCACCTGAGAATGATTCAGTTTATTGGATATGAAAATAAATATATAGATAAATCCAAGGAGAATTCAAACTTTTTTTAACAATCTGTTTTATACTGAAAGAAATATATGATTTTCCACCATGATATCCGAACACATCTCAGACAGTACTCTTTGCCAAAAAAAACCTTTGTTCTTAAAAGGACCAGGTTTCACAGAAAGGTCAATCTGGTAGCTTATTTCAGGTAGATAATTGACAGCTAGAACATATTTACATAGTGCACATACTGTACATTGATTGCATGAGGAGACTTCACTTATGAGCTCAATTAAAATTTTTAATTTTTAACTCCACCGAAAGAAAATACTTCCAAATATACAGCAAACTTCAGCTACTTCTCCTATAGGCAATGTGCAAGGTTCGGTTGCTCCCCACTCCCCTTCTGGCCCTCTATCTCACTATTAATATTGCTCTGTACCAGAGTACACTCGCGTATTTACACATACAGTAGGTGGCAGAATGCACGTAACTGGTTTGTGAGCCACTGATAAACACAAAGAAAAAAGGAGTACATGGACGTCAACCTTTGCGCTATGTGTTATAACTGTATATTACCGATATTTCATCAAGAGCGACAACGTCACCTGCCGTCTTACTCCATGAAGTAGAGAGGATAAAACTGGCGCATGCTACGTTCACATGGAGTTCACATATCACAGTTTATAAGGTGTTTCTGGGACACTTTATCCATTCTCATAAACAATAATGACTTTCAGTAAGTCTTGTTTGAGTTTCCAACACCTGATAAGAACACTGACCACAATTTTATCTTCTGATATACAAACTTATCGCTGTTCTCTGTTTATATTAAAAATAAACTGTGCATTCTTATGAAAACTTTTATACGTCTAATATAATAGCTTTCTTATTTAAAAGGGGTGTTCAAGTCATACTGGGACTTGTGATGAAGACTTCAAGCGTAAGATGTGATGAAACTCTGCACATTCAGGCTGTGGAACGCCTGCTCCTTGAAAATCGATGTTGTCTTAATATCATTGTTTCGACATTAAAGGAGTTCCTGGGAGGCCAGCGTTTCAGAAGTGAAGCAGAAAGTCCGATCATGACCCCGGCCTACTGATAAAATGTTCTACCTTGACGGTATTCACAAGCACTAGTGACACTAAATAAAAACATTAGTGTATCAGGGGATTCTACAGATAAATAAAGTGAGATTTTACTTTCGTAACTGTGTTCAAAAGTCCCAGTTTCCCTTGAACCCCCCTCATAGTATACAGTAGAGGTATGTAACATCTTTTGTTTTAATTGTTTTAACCTTCAATGAAAATATGTTTGTATTGTAGTCAGTGCACAATTTGGTATGCAACATCTTTAAGCAATAAATTAAGACCTCTATGCAGAATTTAGAAACACTAAAACTCTTTGTTTACTTAGACAATAGTCAAATGTCTGAGTTTTTGGAGTCCGGGCAAATCGACAGAATAACTGTCGAAAATAGAACTGTTGTCATTTCGGTTGGAATAAGCGTCAGGATGCTAGAAAATAAGAACATAACATTAGCGCAGGACTGACTTTGACGCATTCAGTTAACATGTGTGATATCACCTTGCCTTGAATGTGAATTATTTTACCTGATTATTGCTGGGATAATTGGCATGTCGATGGTTGGTGATGGCGTACACCCCATCACGGTTGTCTACTGTCAAAAGATTCAGATGAAGTTATAATTAAAAATCATTAACATTGAAAAAATGGTAGATGTGCCATTATACCTATCTGTAAAGGCTACTGAGCTGTGATGTAAAAAATAAAAAAATAAAAAAAGATATATTTGACAACTAAGTGCAAAGATTTTTTGGAACTGCTTACATTAAAAATAATGATTGGAACCTGATTTTACGGTTTTAGCCCTAGGGATAGTCATTAAAACAAAAGGTTTTTATGCTTGTATTCAAGGACGGTTTCTATTTTCTAGCATTTAACATTAATTCGAATAATTACGATCCTGACATTTGCAACATCCCCTCAACAAGGTTCTGAATATCTGATACCAAGTAAATGCTGTTTAATATATATATATATATATATATATATATATATATATATATATATATAGGATTTTTATGCTAGTGAATTTATGCTAGCTGCCATTAACAAACGACACATGCATCCATCCCCATGTGGCTCGCGTGTCTCACCTCTAGGTCTCTCTTCAACATATCCAAAGTTCTCCCGTGCCCGTCCTCTTTCTTCGTATGCGGGTTGCTTATAAGCTCTATGAGCTTGAGTTTGTGCCCTACAGGGGAAAAATAAAAAAATGTTTTAGCAGAATTCAAAAGTGAGAAGAAAAAAAAAAACACTCCCAGGGACCAAGTTGAGACATGACTGCATATAAATAACCTTTTACAGATTGATAGCAAAATTGTGTATTCAAAAAATTTTGTGGTTGTGCTCGTGTACATACATACCTCACTTCCTCCTGATATCGCGACCCTGAAAAGCAGGAACGGAAGTGTTTATGAGCTTTTTCGTATCTTTTCTACGTATGGCGCGGCATGTAGGATTCATTTGCTTCAATGAGCTCATTACACTCCAAGGTTTCTTTTCTTTAACAAACCATTTTGGAAGACAGATTTTACGTTTGTTTCTCATTATAATCATCAAAGGAGGCTCCGCCTCATCAGGAGGCGGAGACTAAAAGACAAAGTCATACCAAAAAACGGTATGCTACGAAAAATGTGCTTCTGCTTGTTTTGGCCGCCCTGATAACATTCCAGCGGTTTACATACTGTACACAGCATTGAAACACCACGTCTTGACTGATAAAAACACATTGAAACATGAAACACATGACAGTTCTATATTCTGCATTGCAAGGCTGATAAAGGACAGCTACCGTATAGCACGCTGATCTATCTATAGCCGTCTTATACTGAAAGCCAACGCGACGACTTCATTAAACTTTCATTATACACTGTACATTATAAATGACATGCAGCGCACTCACTCCTTCTCTTCCGCTTCTTCCCACAGAAGAAGATGATGCCGTAGATGATGAGGAATAAAAGTGCAGCCAGGCTGAAGGCCACAGTGATCGCTATTAACACGGTCCAGTCTATGACCCGGGCCTTCTCTGTAACAAAAAAATGAAATCATTCATATTGATACTTTTAAGCATTTTAGCTAATTAGTTTATATGTTAATTAAAATTCTGTTAAAATAATTCCATTTTCAGAGACCTGCTGTCCATGCGTTATAGTAATGGTTATCAATGGTTGGGCCTCGATAATCAAACTGGAAAAAGAAATTGTAAAGTTTTTCATAAAAATTCTTTGCAAGAGTTTCTCGAGAGTGTATTTGCTTTTTTTGTAAAATGTTTTGAACTATTGGTGGTATTGGGTTGTACTGTACACCTCTCATCGTCAAAAATATATATACAGTATGTAAAGATTGACAAGTAACTAGACAAATTGCTTAAAGTGCAATAAAATACAAAAACATTTAAAAAAAAGAAAGGTTTTATTTTTCCTGCATATGTATCTTTTAAAATATGGTGGTGCCACAAATGTCAAACTTTTTTAATATAAAAGTTTTGCAGAAAAAAAAAATCCGTCCATCTATACGTATTTTTCTAAACAGCGCATTAGGTGCAATGAACAAAATGAACAAACAGCAAACAAGGAAGTGGTGGCAGTTTTTTTTTTTAAGTTCATATTCAAATATTCTTATAAAAATGTTAATTATAAGGACTAAACAAAGCGCAAGGCATAAATATACAGGACGCATGAACAACAGCATTCCGGTGCAGAAGAGTAGCCGGAGAGCTCGTCATCCTCCTCATGGAATATTACTGATGAAGATCTCATGCCCAGTACTTTTTGTAAGCGGTGTGTCTATGCGCCGCTGTTTATGTGACGATGATTTCATTTTATTCACACATGCAAAAGTAAAAGTGTACATGCTTATGTTATGGAGAGAGAGAAAGAAATGAGAAAGTGCGCAAACTGCAGTGAGAAATAGAGCAAAGAATAAAACGCTATGGATTAGAAGGTAACGCAGCACCAGAGAAAGCATGAGAAGTCCAATGCAGGGTAAAGCAGCATGCGCACACAACCTAGATCCTCAAAGCATGCACCGGGATGACATGTACAGGTATACACACCTCGAATCTACAGAACATGCATGAAAGGACACGCAACGCATTTGAGTGTTTTCGTTGGAAATGCATCTTGACACAAATTGTGCACATGCAATGAGGTGACGGGGAAACGGCGTCATAGGTGCACCTCGGAGGCTTGATATTCACGTGGAAAGTCTTGGATTTTGTATACAAACAGGATTATCGCTCTTTTTTTTTGTTGTTTGTTTATGATTGCACCTCCGCTTTAATGGAGATATGCAAATGGCATGCAAACCACTCCCATCGGTTTTAAAGGGTTAATTCATAAATTTTCATATAGTTCACCATCATATAGTTGCTGAAGTATCGCAATGGCTGAGCAGTGGGATTAGAATACATATTTCTTGCACTTTCAGACAAACAAAAAGCTTTGCATTTTATGGATGCGTGTTTTGTGGGCTTGTTTAAAAGGAAAATTGAAATGTTTAGAAATCTGGTGTGAACTTTTCAAATTTAGTTTTACTAATGAATACAGCTTTTAAGACGCACCTTTGCTAAAAGTTTGATAAAATGAGGCCCATAGTGCTAGTAGTAGTAGTAGTATGATTATTGTTATTATTATTAATGTTATTATTGTTATTATTAATATTAGTATAATTAGTACTAATATCATAATTAGTGATATCATTAGTGGTATTATTATTATTATTATTATTATTATTATTGCAAGTTAACGTTTCATTGTAAGAACAAAAAAAATCTATATTTGTCTATTTTTCACCTAATAAGCATGGAACCTAAACTATAACATTTCTTACGGACGGTAAGGTAGACCGTGCTGGTTTCAGGCGATGGGAGAGCAGAAACAGAAGCCAGACAGGCCACAGAAACGTTGTTGTTGGCAGTGATTGTGAAATTGCTGCTGGTGTTCATGAGGTTTCCGCTTGTCACAGTCGTGTTATAGAGACTGGGATCCACCGTTATGCCATTCATAGCCCAGGCAATCTGGGCCGCAGGAGACCATCCTGCTGCGAGACACTGGAACGTGACCTTATCTCCTATTGTTGCTGTGCGGTTTGACCCCGAAATTGCCACTGTGCCAGTCTCTGGGGACAGACACAAATTACATTGTAGTGGATTTGTTCTTCAATTGCATTACATCATTTGCACAATTAGGGCTCCAAATAGGGCAGCAATGAATGAATGCAAACCCCAAAAAAATTATATGAAAAAAAAAAATCATAATAATAATAAGCCAAGGAAAAAAGTTACAGACATAATAAACATATTTATACCTTCACAGTAATAACTGAGCAAAGTGTCCCTGATGTCAAGTTGATCAATAATGGTCATTTAAATAAACTATATTTCATTTTTATTTCCGTCCAAAACAGAACTAGACATTTCTATAGCACATACAGTATACCCTGTGTAGGCGGAAACAGTTTAGGATGGACCACAGTGCAAGATTGAAGTCGTTGTAGGAGCACAGCAGAGTATTTATTCACAACCTAACAACTGAGCTAACAACACATAACAGGTGGGCATAAGCAGGTAGCAATCCAAAGCCAAAACAGGGGTGAAGAAAGAACTGGAACAGAAACAATGACCTCATATTTTTTGTTGTAGAATGTCCATGGAAGGGAGCAAAAGTCAGGCTGGATCCTGTTATTCCCTCTTTTACTTTTCTATCACTTTAAGTGTTTGTCTTTTTAATAATTATTATATTCGGTTTCTGTGGTGTGTATCCCACCCATACAGGTCCCTCTATAATATAATAAGCATTCATATAAACTTGTGATGGCCTAAGAGCAATCAGTTCTATCAATGCTGCTGATGAAAATAAAAAAAATACAAAAATAAACCATCTTCCGAGAAACAGTACTGTGGAATAAACTAGAACAAAACACCTGTGTTTAAGACCCTTTAATTGACTATCTACCCATGTACATACTCATATACAGGATACCGAGAGAATTAATATTGTGTAGGTCCCCTTGTGTCACCAAAACAGCTCTGATCCATCTAGGCATGAAGGTGTGCGGTGGGATCTGGCACCAATCCATCAAATCCTGTAATTTGCGATGTAGGACCTTGTAGGGTCAGACTTGTTTGTCCAGCACATCCCACAGATGCTCAATCAACATTGCTTGTCTGTAACATCCACCTGAGCACCAGGACCCAAGATTTCCCTGCAGAATGTTGCTCAGAGCATCAGACTGCCTCCATCAGCTTACTCGCTGTGAAAAAGTGCAGTGTCTTCTCCAGTTAAGTGACACACATGCACCCAGCCTTTCACATGATGTGAAAGAAATCATTGCTAGAGGTTTTGGTGGTGGACACTGGTCAGCATGGGCACTCTGACTAGTCTGCAGTTACACAGCCTGATACAAAGCAAGCTGCGTGTTCTGTCACTTTTCTATCACGCTTTTTCAGCAATCTGTGCTACAGTAGATCTTCTGTGGGATCAGACCAGATGGTCTAGCCTTCACTCTCAGTAAGCTTTGAGAGACAATTGTTAGGCATGTACAGTACTAACCACTGCATACCAGGGATACGCCGCTAGATCTGCTGTTTTAGAGTTGCTCTGACCCAATTATCTACTCATCACAATTTGGCCCTTGTCAATGTCGTTACCCGTTCTTCTTACTTCCAACAAATCTAATTTGAGAACCTACTGCTCACTCGCTGCCTAATATATCTACCCCCTTGACTTATTATTTACTTCACCTGTCAGTGGTTTTAATGTTAACGATGGCTGATCATTGTAAAAAAAAATAATAATAATTCAAAAGTCACTATTTCAGAAAGGTCAAATTATTGGAAAGTGTCAAGCCAATAAAATGACTATGGAAGGAATGTGGTCAGGAAAAAAAAAACATGAATGAGATCACTTCAACATTTTTTTTAAGTTGCATGATAAAAAAAAACAGTAAAAACTAGAGCTATGGTTAATAGCGAATTAACCACACACACACACACACACACACACACACACACACACACACACACACTCACACAATGTAATGAGAACTCACAGTATTGGATCAAAAACAGCTACATGTGCATAAGAAAACCACCTGCTAGTGAGACTAATCAGAAAAAAGGGCTTCACCTTGCTGGGGAGCAAAAAGATTGGACTTTGGAGAAATGGAAAAAGGTCATGTGATCTAATGAGTCCAGACTGACCCTATTTCAGAGTGGTGGACATGTTAGGGTAAGAAGGGAAGCGTATGAACAATGCGCCCCTCATGCATAGTGAACTAGCGCATCATGCACACTGCACCACTGCACCCATCATGCATAGTGAGGCCACTGAGTCTGTTATGATCTGTTATGATCTGGGGTTGCCTCAGTTGCTCAGGTGTAGGCATGTAAAATGAAAATTACTTAAATAAATACTTACATACATTTTTTAAAAGAAATTGTAAGATGACTATTTTTACTTTTCCTTAAGTGTACATGTAAATGGAGAACGTCTAGTTCTACTTTCCCACCTCTGGTTATCACATCTAAGGAGTTTATCTTTGATGGTGGTTATTGCAGGACTCCATGAGGAATCATTTTTACACATGTATTAGACACCACAATAAGACCACAATGAAATCTTGGTGTGCAAATGTTTCTTTTTGGCCAGGCAGTGTTTTTAACCGTACTCTTAAGCTAACCATGAGCAGCATATGAAGAACTATAATATTTGGCCACAAGCAGCTATTTTCCCAGAGTAACTGATTTCCCATGAGATGCCAGAAAGCACCAAGTAATTTAGGAGCGCCAGAACACATTTGTAATGAGAATGATTTCAGCACAGTGAAAGAGTGAAACAGGTGAAACACACACACACACACACAGACAGACACAGACACACACACACACACACACACAGTACACACTATCCAATCTAAGCATTTGAATACGTGAACAGCATTGCTCAAGAGCCATGTTTGTGCTCACAAATTGTTCAGTTCAGGTGAACACGACTAAGCTAAGCTAAAGCTACACAGACTACTGTACACACATTAATATAGCATGTTTCACTGAATATTTGATGAGCAGTCAAAGCCCCATAAGCATGAAAAGACAGAGTAGGTCTGCTGAAATAAATCTTTAAAAAATCTTCATATTTTGTCAGTCAGTGAAAAACCTCCGAGTCCTTCATTATAGCTACATTAACATGAACCACAGGTTTAACTTTGCGGGGGGAAAAAAACAAACAAATGACATATAACGCTGTGGTTTAAATATTAGCAGCTCTTAAGTTCCTTGAGTCTTAACAAATTAATTGTTAGCATGTTTCTTTTTACCATGTTTTAGCTAGTTAATTGTCAGGTGCTTAATTTGTAATAGCTAGCATTTAGGTTTTTAACTGTTAGCTTAATCACAAGCCTGTTATTAGCTTGTTCAAAGGTAGCTTCCATAATTAAAACATTTTATTTACAGATGTGTTACTACTACTTATATTTTTCCATCCAGCTCCAATTGTGAAATTTACATCATACTTTTTACTCGTTTATATTATATTGTGTACACGAATGTTTGTCATACAAATGCTATCTTTTGTCTTTACTGAACTGGCAGTAAAATGAAATATTTAATTGTTAGCTTGCTAATTGCTAGCTTACTAGCTCCTTAACACGGTCATCCCTATGTTCCCAAACCGTTACATTCCAGAGTTCCTTGGGTCCTATGTTTCCAAGGTATGTGTGTTAAAATAAAATAATTTATTTACGGACCAATATTTAGGACCCTGAGAACATAAGTAAAGTCCCCTCCATAACTACTAAAACGACAAGCATTTTATATCTGTCAATGTTATTACAGAGCACTACACCCCCACCGCGCACACACACACACACACACACACACTGTGTGTTACAGTAGTTTAGCATTTGGTACAGAAGAAACACACAGATCTATCCATATTTAACTATGGCGAGCTAAATGAAATCGAGGTAATGATTCGGAAAATAGACTCTGTTGGCAGCTAAATTAAGAAGCAGCTCGCTGAAGATCGATACTTTTTATTTTCGTATCGGTTGCACACTGTAATACAGCCTCGGGTGCAGGAAGGTGTTTAAGTGTCTACTGGCTGTTAGAATACACACATTCCATATGCATGAAAAAATAAATTACTATATTAAATGTTAACAAAACGTAATTTCTTACAATGATTTATTTTATGTCCATATTTTCTTGTGTAAAGAAGATTGCCCTTAATTTTAATATGTTGAAGCATTATTCATTTTTCACTGTTGAAATTTCTGTGTATGAATGTGTTTACACTAGCATGCACTTGGTCTAATGCTAGGTTTGCTAGCTTGCTAGCAGGTGTAGCTAAAGCTCTGAACTGTAACAATATAACAAAGGAATGGCTTCCCCGCTAACTTGTTGTTATCTTGCCAGTGATCTCAGCACTGCTTTTAATTACACAACACATTAGATAGCCATGATAAATATGTTCGCTGACTAGCTTGGGTGTGGTAGTGCTGTTGTTGTTTTGCCTGAGGTCGTCATGGTGATCTGCACATTTTTTTTGTTTAGATTTTACAGGTTATATGCATGATGCCTTTCCTGGCACAACCCTCCTGCTTTTGTCCAGGCATAGGACTGGCACTAAGGGTGCTCTTCAATTTTAATGGCTGGATTTCGATATTAGCTGGAACATCGATTTGGACCTTCTCGTTGTTGGATCATCTTATGACTTAAACCAGGGTTGTCAAATCTCTTCAAGAACGTACAGTATGGGTGGGGTTTTCATTCCAACCAAGCTGAAGCCAAGCTAAACTCAACTAATGAGTTTCGGTTTGGTAATCAGTTGGGTTGGAATGAAAATCTGCACAGACATCCAGTCCGTCCTGCATAACATTAATTAAACATTCATACAAATATGAATTTAATATAACTCATACTTACGCTGGACGTTCAGTGTCGCAGGTACGAGTAGACCGCCCTGCACCTGACATCCCACTGTTCCAGCATCACTTGGTGTGACGCCTATAATCGTGAAACCCCATTTGTATAGTCCTGCTGTTGTGTAGTTTGTGGCAGAATAATGAGAAACACCACTTGTAACTGGACCAGTGCTCTCTAAAATACTGAGGGCTAAGCGGCTGTTGACTGTCCAAGTCATGACAATCCAGCCAGGTGAGGTGATGCTGCAGTTGAAACTGGCATTAGAGTACTGGAGCACCGTCTCGTTAAGAGGTTGTAGTGTCTGAGTGCTCACGCCTAAAAGATGAAAAGGATTCATTAGATCTTATTTATCAAACAAGCTAAAAGTTTGAGACTTCAGAAACACATCAGCATCCATTCTTTATTTAAAAAAAAAAAAATTGTAACACCATTAAATAATTGTTGGTGATGAAACTGAAATAAAATGTTGAATTATTGTTTATTACCTTGTTAATCAATAATAATAGATCATATAATAATAATAGATCATATAATAATAATAATAATAATAATAATAATAATAATAATAATAATAATAATAATAATAATAATACAAGTACATAACAAGGTAATAAAAAGTTTTCGGTGGAATTACACTCACTGTGCAAGGTGTCAGTGCTAACCACTAAAACACGTGTCGCTCTCGCTGAAACCTGATGTACAGTAGGAAAGTTCAGTCAATATGGGAGTCATTTCACTATGTCCTATTTTCAATTCTCACTTCCTAGCCAGGGAAGCAGATGGTGACTTAAATGGTCGCAATTGCACCTAATGTTTTTATTTTGTGACTAGTTTTTTCTAGACACTTGACAGAGATGACTGGTGATGACTGATCCGCACAAAAATTTATTTTCATGACATTAAGAATTTTCTTTTTTATTCTTATTCGCACAGCGCCATACTAACTAATTCTCACGCTAGCTAGCTAGCCAATGTTAGTTAAGGAACATGGACAGCTGGCAAGAAAACTAAACAGCATTTAGCTCACGTTTTTTAGATCTACTAAAAGTTTGGTCTCACCTTGTTACACTTTGTTTAGTTTCAGGTACTTTAGGCAGAGCATTCGTGGTGGCTGAGACAAAACAGGGGTGTGACTAAATATTCGCAGAAATATTCGCAGACGTGTATATTCGCAGACGTGTATATTCAATCCTTCAAATGCTTCTGTTGAAGCTGCTCCCTCTGTGAGTTCAGATTTGCTTTAGAGTTGATGTAATGGTGTCTGTTAAAGTCAACTTTATAACAGGGACCTTTAGTACGGAGCAATAAAAGACTGATAGAGCTCGCTGTTCGACTCCAGATTATTTGTTTTCAGTGACGTACAGGTACGAATTTGTGGTTGAGTCAAAACAAAGAGAGACGTTGGGTGTAGTCGGTCTCTGTTTTCACTCGTCAGCTGAGCTTTTGACTGAAATAAAAAAAAAAATTTTTTAAAAACAGGTATGCTTGGTATGCACCCTGAGTATCGGGGTTTCATGTCTAGAGTGAAACCTACAGTACAGATATAAGTAGATTAGTAGTTTTAACAAATGGCGTGTTCTACTACTGTACATGACAGGAATTCCCGGAATCCTGGATTTCCTGAGACACCATGCTCTGCTCTTTATTGATTATCATGCTTTAAAATCCATATTTAATAAACATTTCTATATATTTTCACATTTTTATTTTGTCTCTTAAATACCTGCATGCACATCATTCTTTTTTCTTCTTCTTTTTTTTTTTTTTTTTTTTTTTTTTTTTGTAAAATGTGATATTTTATAATACTACTTTGGAAAAATAAATGAATAAAGGTTGTGACACCTTTTTGTAACAAGCAGTGTGATGTCTTCCTTCATGCTGAGAGGTTTAGCCACATCTGAACAGCACTATGTTTGTGAACCATAACCGGTTTTGCTGAATACCTGTGTTAAGTGCGTTCATTCATTTAGCGGAGGTATTTAATCTAAAAACCACTAATCAGCTTTGAGATGCTGAGAATTGAAACCTGTAGCTCACAGCTATTGGACAGCATGAGCTTTTAATCTCCTGTAACAAAGAACTTTAGCATCTTTCTGCATCAGCAACGTTGCCGGGCAGCGATCAGATGGGTGATGTGTGAGAATACTGTGCACTTCAGGAATGCCAGACACTTTCAGAACAACCTGGATATGCATCAAAAAAGCTATAATAGTGTGGCGTTACAGTACGTATTTTCACACTGTGAGATACGTTTCTGTGGCCTATAAGGAACTAGGCTATGAGGAAGGACCTGTGAGGAACTAAAAGCAGAACAAACAAACAAAGATACAGTACATAACAAAAAGTTACAAAGACTCACCCCCTGTGATAATGAGCAAGATGGCTGTAAGGGTTAAGGTGTCCATGCTTCTTCAGGAGCGTGCATGCCAATATTCAAATCCTGAGGATTATAAAAGCAAAATCAAAGCTGGAAAATACAAGAATAATTGTATTTCTTGCCCATACTTAAGTATGATTTTGTAATATTTATCCTTTACTAAAGGGTTAAAGAAATTGAGTATTTGTAGTCCATTTGAACTTCATGAAGGTCTCTTAATCTCTCATCTCATCAGACTCATTTAATCAGAATATAACACTATGCAACACAATTTTTGTTCCTGGCTTCTAAGTGTTATATTTCAATTGCTTATGTCTAAAGTATGTGAAAAAATGACTTCATTAAGCACAAACGTTGCTTTCATGACAACAGCACGAAGAAAACTCGTTTTTTTTTTTTCGTTGAGAAAATAAAGGATTTATTTTGAAATAAATGTGAAATCCGGTGCCCAAGATTTGTCTTGGTCCCCGACCGGCACGCCGAAGTCTGCCTTGTAGGCCTCGCACATTATACGACTTGCTTCTACGGAATACTTTTTCGCTCTTGTATTTATGAATTGTCCGCACACGTAGCAGAATGAATCAGCTGGATGCAAACAACCTCTTGATGCCATATCAAATAAATAACTTCTCTTCCACTACGAATCGTTATCCTTTCAGTCAGCAATAACACGAATTGGAATCTTGCTTCGAGACACCTGTGCTTTTATACTTGTATAGCTACTTTTGGAACGTTCGAGAACGTTCTAGAAAGTTCTGAGAGTTTCTAGAAAGTTCTGGAAGTTTCTTGAACGTTCTAGAGTGTTCAGGAGAATTGTAGAAACATCTGGACAACTCTAGCAGTTCAGGAATATTCTAGGAGGAAGCTCGGCATTGAAAGCGAATCGAGAATTTTCTCGAAAAAACACGCGATTTTCAAAATTTCACTGTCCCGGTCACAGAAGCAAAGTTTTTTCTGGAATAACAGCGGTTTCCTTTCTGTTCTAGACCTAACGAGTTAGGAAAACACACTTTCAACCCAGGAACAGAACTAAAGTGAAAATTTGTTTTTTACATAGTGTAATCTTTTGACATGAGCAAGTGGTTAATCTTAATATATTGCAAAAGAAGAGGTATTTTTGTCCAGTGTCTAGGTTAGTTAAATCCTCCCATCTTTTCTAATAAATCCCGCCTTCCAAGTTATGATTGGTTACAAGAATTCAGTCTCATCTATAAATGGTTTAATACAGGTTAAATCCTGAGCCACGATGAAGCCATGCCGCTTCATCAGCCAGATACTCGGTGGATGA
This sequence comes from Clarias magur, assembly GCA_013621035.1. Classification (NCBI taxonomy): domain Eukaryota; kingdom Metazoa; phylum Chordata; class Actinopteri; order Siluriformes; family Clariidae; genus Clarias; species Clarias magur. Next base: position 586,157 of record QNUK01000091.1, on the reverse strand, counting down.
AGGTTTGGAGTAAAGAATGATGGAAGAGAGTTGTTTGTTCTCACAGAGTTTACATGGGGCAATCATACACAGAAACTATGTGTATTCCAACATGGGAGAATAAGTTCTTACGTAGCTATTATTGACCTGTTGAATTGATGATAAAAGGTTCAATTATTGAGAATACGGTTCAATTATTTGTTATATGTGCTTACAGCACAGTGAAATGATTTTTCCATATCTCAATTAGGAAGCTGGGGTCAGAGCACAGGGTTGGCTGGATCCAGTACCCCTGGAGCAGATCGGGTTTGGGGCCTTGCTCAAGGCTTCAGGAGTGACAGCTTTTGTGCTGCTTAAACCCTCGAGCTTCTGATGAGTGACCCTGAGCCTAAACTGTTTGAGCCACCACTGTGCTACTGTTTACACTCCATCCCTATCATTCTGACAGAAAATTCCTTCGGATCGGGTCAGAGTATTTAGATTGAGGTGATGCGATTTTATTTCCTGCGATTTCCATTCTTCATAGAATATTAAGGTCCATGTAAACGTATCTGTGGAGGCATCTGCTTTCTCTTCTTAGGCTAAGAATTCCATCTATCTTAAAAAAAGTCGAGATAAGTTTTGCTAATATGCTAACATGCTAATATGTTTTGCTAATATGCTAACATGCTAATACGGACTATCCAATGACGGAAACTTCAAAGAACATTTTGTAAGTCGCTCTGGATAAGAGTGTCTGCCAAATGCCTAATTGTAAATGTAACTGGGTACATTTAATTAAGTTAGTCAGATGTTTTCCTCCTACTGGTTAGACTATTGTAAGCATTGGTGGCTAATATAACTGGTTAAACTTTCATTCATTCATTCCTTCATTTCTTCATTCATCTTTGATACTGCTTATCCTGTGGGGCACAAGGCAGGGTACTCCCTGGACAAGGTGCCAATCCATCACAGGGCACACACACCCACACAGTCCAGGCAATTTGGGAACCTAATCTGCAAATGTTTGGACTGTGGGAGGAAATAAGAGCACCCACCAAGCATGGGGTTGAGCGCACGGCGCTGGAGGTGCGAGGCCACAGCGCTACACCACTACACACTACTACACCACTGTGCCACCTAACTGGTTTGTTCACAAGTCAAATTATAACTAACAGTAAATTTTGGCTACTTTTTTTTTTTTAGCATATTTTACTCATGATTAATTCATTGTCAAGGTAGTAATTCTTGTGACTATGAAAGTTACAATATGTGGATGCCCCGTGTGGTCTGCCTGGATTCGTATGGTGGCTGGGGATGGTTTCCATTAAGACTGTCCTATCATCGATTGATGCTCTGGGGACCTGCGACTTCAGTTGTTCGATAGCTCAGGACTGGAATCTCCTACAGTCTACCTGAGCCTCCGGTAACAAACTGGACCCCTTTTAATTTTAATTTTAACACATCTCCTGTTACACTGAACTTCCAGTACACATTATTATGCTGATCATTCTCTGCTATCCGTTATCACCCAGATGAGGATGGGTTCCCTGTTGAGTCTGTTTCCTCTCAAGGTTTCTTCCTATTACCATCTCAGGGAGTTTTTCCTTGGCACCGTCGCCCTCGGCTTGCTCATCAGGGACAATCTTATCATTTTGATTCATACACATTGCATACAAACTTACTTCTTTTTATTGTGTAAAGCTGCTTTGCGACAATGTCAATTGTTAAAAGCGCTATATAAATAAAATTGAATTGAATTGAATTCAATAATGGAATGATACATTTAGACAATTTTACGTTTTCACATAATATTTGCTTAATTCCATCAGTTACAAAAATTCGCATTATACTTTTTAATATACTCAACTTTAGTAACATTTTTGGCTTTTCATTGTACATTGTCTCGAAACTTCCACTTTTCAAAAATTTTGTACTGTTCTGATACAGCAGCTCTACTTGTACTTGAGATTTCTAACAATGTCAGTTTCTGAAATGACCTCGGAATCGATGCCCTGATTTACATTCCTTTCGCTCATAATACATCTACATTTATTGTAAGTTTAATGTAAATCAATGGATTATTTAATATGAGTCACAACGTAATATCAGACCAAGTGTCCAAGTTGTTTTTTATTGAAGAAAATCTATTTTTTATTATATCCCCATATCAGCTCAAATTCTTTATGGACCTTAAAATCGAATTAAACGTAATACACTTACCGAAAAAAATAAATAAATAATCCAGGGAATTATTCAGGAACAAAAGTCGAACATGAAGAGCAAAGTTCCTCCTTCTGATTCATATCCGAACAGGTGTATATCAAAAGAAACACTTATCTCATCTTGTATGCGCCGAAGGAAAGCCAAAGTCCAGCATTCGCCTTATCACAGGAGAGAGAACAGAGGAGCGATACCTGTTCAACCTCTCTGCTTTGCATGTAGGCAGGGTCATACCAAAACTCGAGGGAGGAACGTGAAGTACGATGATCACATTAAAAAGAAAAAAGAAAAAATGCCGGAGTACCCAAAGAGCTCGCCAAGCAGAAAGATGAATTACTCATGATGTGTTGTTTGCTATAACGTTTGTATAATACACCCTTCTTTGGCATGTCAACACAGTAAACTCTCGTCTCCCTGGCAGTTAAACCCAACCTTATATATCACAGTCACATGTACAGGTAGGATCATCAGCAGGTGTGTACCGGAGACAATATGTCCTCGGTATGAGTACATGAGTCAACATAATGCTATTGTGTGCTAGATGCATGCATTAAACCCTGTAATTTCCCACGCACCACCCTTTCGAGCTTAATGCTGACAACCACACAATCATTTGCATGTCATGTAAAAACTTCAACGTGTGTGGATTTTAAGGAACCAACCAATGCTCGGTGGAAGGCTGCTCATTTTCAAGCCAAACCATTTTCATCCCAGTCAGTCCAATAGAGGAGCCGGAAGTATGACAAAGCTATTGAGGCACAAACTAAGGCAGAGGAACACTTTCAGCTTTTTCGGCTTTTCAACAACAGGAGATGCCGTGCTGTGCAGCGATGATGGCGGAAGGTAGTAGTGTGGGTTTTAAGTGTTACTATAGTGGTTTGGAAAGTCTACAGGAAGAGAGCAGGTGGGAAGACACGAGGAAGATAACGTGTGAGCTCTTCCCCACTGTGGACAGCCGTAAGACGACGACTCACACCTTTGATTAGAGTCAGCATGGGACTGAAGAGCAAGGTCAAAACACAACATTAGTGGTCATTATACAAAAGAAAAAAAGGACATGCTACAGTTTTCATATCAGACACCTATCAGATGTAAATACACCGTGATTTTAGCAGCGTTCAGATGATTACTTCTGGCACCTAGCAAATCTTGTTTGAATCCCATGACCGTGTACCTTGGCGTGGTTTGTTTACATTTGACAATCATCAACACAGTACCGGTAGCTGTTCCATGAATTTTCTGCAGCCTTTAGACAAGCCGCCTTTAATAGCGGGGCCACTAAATCATCACATTTTGCATTCAGCGCCGCGGGTCATGATGATGAAAGAACTCTTTTACAAGTTTGTTTTTGGTCTGTGATAGCAAAACTGTACAGTTTAAAATTTAAACTCCCAGGGGCAAGGCCATCGGGAGGGAGAATGGAGGAGGTGGGACTGGTTGACCAGAGTGATACCAAAATACCAGACAATCCTGGAGACAATCTGATATATAAATTCATCTTCTATCCCACTTATTCTGTACACATCCTAGAAACCCTGGTGGAGGTCATAGATTGGTAATGCCATTTAACCTAATCTGCATATCTTTGGACTGTGGGAAGAAATCAGAGAACCGAGAGGAAACCCACCAAGCATGAGGTTAAGCGCAGGACGCTGGAGATGCGAGGCCACAGCGCTACACAACTACGCACTACTACACCACTGTGCCACCTAACTGGTTTGTCCACAAGTCAAATTCTAACTAACAGTAAATTTGGCCTACTTTTGTTTTAATAGCATATTTTACTTATGATTAATTCATTGGCGAGATATGTAGCGGTAGTAATTCTTGTGACTATCAAAGTTACAGCGATGGAATGAGACTTTTAGACAAAATAGCACAGTCGCTTATAAGAATTTTAGGTTTTTGCTTAATTCCATCAGTTACAACTGAAGTACGCGAAGGAAACCCACCAAGCACAGAGAGAAAATGCAACACAGACCCGCGGCGAGAATTTGTGAGATCACGGTGCTAACCACCACGCCAACGTGCAGCCTTAATCTGAACATGATGGAGGTTCTATATATTTTTATTCATAATTTCTGTTTCACATCAACAAACAATATAATAATCATCATCATCATTATAATAATAACTATTATTTGTCACACATATCTTACAAGACTCTTTTTTTTGTTGTTGCATATCTCAGTTCGGAACTGGGGTCAGAGCGCAGGGTCAGACATGACACAGACAGGGTTGAGGGCCTTGCTCGACGGCCCAACAGTGGCTGAACCCCTGACTTAACCGTTTGAGCCACCACTGAGCAGAGATGAACATGAACTAGTTCATTTCAGATGCCAGACAAATTTATTTAGTTTGGATAAATAATTGAATTGGGAACAAGGAAGACAATTTTGTGTGTTGGATTTTTGGACAAACTGATACTGTATGATTTTGCAGCAGTTATATAAGAGAACATTTATGTATATTATGCATGAGGCCCAAACAAATGACATGGGGGACTGTCATGCTAATAAGGCTTAGCATTTGTTGCCCTCTAGTGGTTTTAGTATCCAAACAGGAAGACAAAAAAAAAAAGCTCTCTAAGTAAAGTTGCAGCTTATGGGTTTCGTTTTCTTTTTTCTTTCTTTTTTTTTCAAGTCATAAAATAATATTTCACTTTACCATATTACACTGCATTTATTGTGTATAGACAGTGTAAGCCATACAATCAACCTCACTGCAGCCTATCTCAAATGGCCTCCTAAAGCTGTGACCTTTGACCTGAGGGAGTTGAGGTGGACAGAGCTAAAATGGCTGTCTCCAACACAACAGCAGCATTGTGTTGCAGGGGAAGTCCTATAGAAACGCCATAGAGGGAACTGGAGGGAAATCCCCCTAATGACACGCTTACATCTGGCCTTTACACTGCACGCCTTCATTTACTCCATTAAATCAGGTCTGTGCCAGAGACTCATTATAATTACTACAAAAGTCGGGTCAACTGTTAACTAATTATTTGTAGATGATGGACAGCCAGGGCTTACATTCTAGCGTCTTGTTAGTAAGTCTTTTATACCAGTCTTCATGATATAAATGCACTGAACCAATCTATAGTCATTAAGTGCAAATAATATCAGTATAGTTTTAAATGAAGCATATAGGCTCACGCTATCTGCATTGTGGTCTATAACTTATTATACATCATGTAAAATGGTGTTTAAACTACTAGCTGTTATTGGAGTTATTGTAAAATGCAGGAATAAAACATAATGAGGCAAACCGAAGCTGATTATTTTCCTGTTTAAATCTCCATAAAAAATGTTATTAGCAGTTTAGTTACAGATGACTATGGTGGAATGCCCATAAACAAGTCAGGACCTGTTATCACTTATGTTATAGCAGCCATAAACAGCCTTTCTGACCCAGTACTGACCTGTACTGACCCAGTACAGCCTTTCTGACCCAGTTTTTCCCCACTTTTCTACAGTTAAATTGTGAAACTGTTAAGTCCAAATTGATATATATTTATCTGATGTGCCTTTAGATGTGAACATGAGCACACATCTGCCAAATGCATCTAAAGAACAATATCTCACCACTTTTCTTGCTTCCTAAGGAAGGACCTTCAGCCTATGTGTGAAGTCGTCTCATATGCGTGCATTTGTTACAAGTGTTATTTACTACACTGCGGTGTGCTGGGGTGCAATAAAACAAAAGGCTAAAAGGCTGAATAAACCTCCGAGATTTGCAAATTGTGGTGGGAGGAGTATGCTGTTCAAATGGAAGTCTACAGAATACTACAGGAAGTCATTACTTAGCTTAGAATTGGGAAGTTGACCTGTTCTTAAGCTACGATGTAGGGGGAAAAAAAAAAAACATGAGTGCCTTATTGAAAGCTTGTTGTTGCTTCCTTTTGTTAACACCTTCCCTTAGAAAATGTTTAAAAAGATGTATAGCCTTCTAAAGAAATTTTGGTGATGCATGCATGCAATGCATATAAAAAGATTTTCTTTTAAATAAAATTTTTAAAAAATGCATTTTTTAAGAGCCACTCATTGATTTAGTGTATTAGACAATGAAAGAAGCGTATAAAATATTGCATATAACAGCCAAAGTACAGCATTTTTTGGTATCCTTTCTTCCCTGCAATGGCTCAAGAATGATGCAGAAGGCAACCAGTCAAGCCTCACGAGTCTGCAAGTGTTGCAGTTAGTAATTGAACCTCAACCCTTCCTGTGTGGTGTGAAGGTGGAGGGAACGGCAATGGGCAGCTGTTGTGCCCAAGAGGCCCCAGAGCTCACTGTGTTATCTGAAACCCACCTGCCACTCCCACTGCCCCCCAACCCTCAATCCTGTGTGTGTGTGTGTGTGTGTGTGTGTGTGTGTGTGTGTGTGTGTGTGTACACACTGAGGGAAACAGCAACAGGAGCTAATGTGTTCCCGCCTGAAAGTTGGGCCTAAAGAAAGCCATATGAGGGCCTTGGGGGAGGGGAGGAGCACAATGTCCCAGGCAAACAAACTGTTCCTTAAATTCCCTTCCACAAGTTTATGGACTCATCTGTATGCGTGACTTCAAACTGAAGTTGAAGCTGAAGGCTTACACAAAGCAAAGTTTTATGAAAATCTGCAGATTCAAATCTATGGTTAAAGAATGTGTCTTCAGGGTTTTTTTTTTACTGGAATGCCATGCAATATGTCCTACTTGATGCCAGAATCATACTGTGCTATTAGAATGATCTTTTAAAATTATTACTTATCTCACTGAGACAATCCTAATAAAATCTTGGCTGAAGTGGATATAAATTCTATGAACACACACATGTTCGGAGAAAACCGGGCGTGTTTTTCCCGTAAATTAAGGTGTAAACCAAGTGGCATTTACAGAAGACCTCAAGCACAGAGCGCTGATGAGTCGCAATGTTTGAATGGTGGGACACCTGATCCTTGAACAGTCACCAATATCTTATCGCCAACTTGCAGAAGAGATGAATTAGTCTGTGGGAACTGTACACAATAATTCACCAACACAACGTGTACATCACAGGAAATTGAATGGGATGGATAAGTGCATTAGTGGACCAGGGGATTATATACCTGCATTCTGTTTACTCAGCACAATCAGAAGTCCTGGTTTTACTTGAACACACCTCATGTATACTATTAAAGAAAATTACTATGTTGTCTTTATGCCATCAATCAGATCAGTTTGGGTTTTTGCAAAAAAAACAAAAAAAATAAAAAACAGGCTTAAAAATACAAAAACAAGTTCTTTGTACCTGTGATATGCTTAAAAGAAAACAGGAGAAAAAAGGGGAAAAGTTTATAAGGGTATTCAGTCATTTACCATACATGGTACATTTGTATGGGTGTGGTATCGCATATTAATTTAACATTAATGTTTTATAGTAATCAATTGAGAGTGTAAACTTTTTGAGTTTTGATGTTTTCTCATCAACTGTGTCTCATGACTTATGTGTAAACCTTTAAAGTTCTCCTTTTTGCGGCTTTGAGATAAGTGATTTAAATTCTGCGATTTTAATAAAAAAATTCTGACACTGCCAGAACTTTGTAATCAGCTGTATTCGGTAGCAATGGCACTAGTGAGCCTTATGGTACGTGTTGCAAAACATCTCAACTTACAACCAAATAATAATTTTATGTGGTTATTCTTTTCGGCAAAATAATTAAGTGTAAACGTGGATTAGCATCATTATTTCTAAGAAGGTATGTAATACTTTTATGGGTTGCTTTATGTAGCCCTTAAAACACAGAGCTTTTTAAACATATATTAATAAACATATATATACTGGGACTCAGGATTGTGCAGTATAGCGTAACATATCCTTATAACCTAGGTAATATGATGAACTGAATTTTATTTCATTTTAACCAACTGTACAAACATAACTTAGCAAAACAATATTTAAAAAATGGATCAAAGAGGCAAAGAAATAGCATATATACACATGACCACATGTTTTTATGGTTGTTTTCGGTTGTTTCTATGAGCAAAAAAGCATAATATTATAATATGATAATTATAAAGAGTTCTCCATTCTCCCATTTTCCTGTAAAATTTAAACATTTTAAAGGTATTGATAACTTTTGTCAAACTCAAATGCACAGTTTGATATCTGAAGCCTCCCTGTTAACAGACATTTCCATATAAGGATTTTTTTTTTTTTTTTGTCAATGAGATCTAAGATCTGTGTCGCTTGGGTATTAATTAAACTTTGAAAATTATGACACTGCCACAACTTGTCATCAGTTGTATTAGGTATCAGTGGCGCTTTCGATCCTCATCTTATGTTTTGCAAAACATTTCAACTTACAACCAAAGAATGATGTGATTAATTGGATTTCTCTTACATAGATTGTAAACATGAATTTGATTTTTTATTATTATTATTTTGTGTGCTGTAATAAATGGTAATTATACATGTAATATGCAGTTTGTTCGGTTAATGTATGGTTACTGATTAATTACAAGTGTTTATATAAAATGTTTTATAAGAATAAAGTTAGCCTCATAAACATTGGCTCTTACTTCTGAAAAACATTATGCAAACGTATTTATGTACGTCCCTGTAAACACAAAGTGTAAGCGACACTTACTGTATATCCCATCACTAGGCTGATTTAAACCCATAATAGATGAATCTTTTTACATAATCTGAGATTATTTTTGGACTTTATTATGAATTTTCAGGTCAGGTCATTTCAACCATCTACAGTTCAGTACAAAGTGAAATGAACCAATGTTCTTCCAGGACCAAAGGTGCTTGCTACATACAACATAAATTAATCACATAAATTAACAAAACTAGCTAAGACAAAACCTAATTAGCTGACCAGCTAAGACATCAAATTAATCGCCATAAATGAACATTTTTTATATAAATAAATATATTTAAACACATTAACAACTATTTAAGAACTATACAGAGAGAGCATACAGGCATCTTGTACAGCAAAAATAAATATTTTTCCCCATGAAAAATTGTAAAATAAAATAAATAAATAAAAACAATAAATACTTAGATTTTATAACTAGGCTGATTTAAACAAAAATGGATTAAAGCATTTTTCTTTTTTTTTTTACATAATCGAGCGACCCTGAGGTAATTTTTGGACTTATAGACTTTATAGGGACTCCATTTTGGATCTTGTACATCAACTCCCTTTTTATTCAAAAGTAAATAAGTCTTTTGAAACCAGCATACTTCATCTGGTTAAAAAGAAACTGAGCAAAGAGAGCAGCGCCAAAGGCGTTCAGAGGCATTTCCTGATATGTAACATAAGCAATTACATAACACAAGGCTTTAAAAAAAAAGGACGACTGTAAATTGTTCCACATCAAACACAAAACAGCCGCCATTTTGGTCCCAGCTGCTCAACACAACTCGCCTGGTCACCTTTGTGGCTATTTTAACCCTGAACTCATAAACTTTAGAAAGCTCAATTCTAAAAATAAAAATAAAAAATCGAGATTTATAGCATTTAACAATTTAACAACAGCAAAAACATACAGATATAGAGCTCGACACAACCAGACTTGTATTTCTGTGCTAAAACAAACACCAGTCCATTGAGTGGCACACGCGAGCACCCACACAGGTACGTTGCTATGATTTGAAATCGCATTGTCGCCCTGGGGAGCCAATCAGGTAACGCGCGAGGCGTAGCGATCTGCTCCGAACACCAATCAGGTGAGTGCGCGAGGCGGGAAAGGAGGCGTGGTCTTTCCGCTCGGAGCCGTGATGATGAAGTGAATAGAAGGGGGAAAAGAAGGGGGGAGAATCCAATCCGGTTTGAGCTAGTTCGTGTTTCGATGGGACGGTAACGTCTTCCTGCGCTGAAACCTGTGTGTCTTTTTATCGAGCTAACTAAGCACTATTTTTAGTCTCGTTGCCTGGCTTACTTTCCTCCCTGTTTTTGTAGCTTATTCCTAGTTTTCCCCTTAAAAAACAAACCAGCCATGCCCAAAAGGAGCAAAGTAAGTACTGACTGGAATTCTCTCTTTGATCTCTGTGTTTTTTTTAATGCAATTTAAAACAATAATGCATTGCTTTAAAAGCATGCATTCGAGTCGTAATCGCGTCTGGTTGCATTGTGCGATTTGAGGTTGCAATGTGCGTTCGTGTTGTTGCACATTTTTTAAATGTTTTGATGTGCAGCGTACACACTGAGATTTTTCGTCTTAAAGCGTTAATACGTGACGCGTGCGTTTGTGTTTGCGTTCGTACGCGAAAGCGACTTTTGCTTCTTCTTTTTTTATGTATTTTTTTTTTAAGCAGATTTATTATTTTCCAGGTCCAGTGTTTACAAATGGACTAAGTAGCCCTGGATACATGGATCTAGACAAAGGGGTGGAACTGAGCGAGCTGTACTTTTCAATTCTTTCCTGTCCATAAGCCACAGGCAATTTTTAACAATTATATATAGTGCGTGTTTTACATGCCGTTTTGGTCTTTCCGTGTATATAAATCTGTTTATAGGCGACTTTTTGCTTTTAAAAAGAAAAAAAAAACTATTTATTTTGGAAAATGATCTTGCATGGAGATCCGCTTCTCTGTTGCATGATCTTGTCGGTCCGTTTCCCCTTGATCTCGAAACAAAAGGTATTTAAGATAGGAAAAATCATACATTTAGGTTATTTAGTAGCCCTTTAGTAGCACTTGTATAAACGTATTCATGTGCTTATAGTCGCCACATTCGTCGCCATAGCTGAGGATTCGTGCAAATCTGTGGTTGTAAAAATGGCGAATCTCCCACACCGCAGCGACTCTGTTGTTTTCCAGCGTTTTCCTTTTTTTCTTTAAACAACCAAATTTCTTTTAGAAAACGTCTTGGCGATAAAAGGAAATCTCGCCAAAAATCAGAATTTGTTACATAACGCAGTTTTACGCGTATATCTTTAATTAAATCGTCAACGTTGTTGAATAGATTAGTGTGGAAGGGGGGCGGGGTTCGAAATTCCCTCCTTCTCCCTCGTGCGCACACAGCCAGCCAATCAGCGCGCAGCCTCAAAAAAATGGCGGGATTTTGAGATCAACATTACATGAAGGGGGTGGGGCGCTGTTTGCAGTTTAAGCAACACAGTCGCCATTACGCTGTTTTTGTTGTTATTTATATTTTTTTACTCTTATTGTTTATTAAATTCTCAACTGTGATATTTGTTGCTTTTTGGCCATTTTGGTAAGAATAATATATAATTTTTATATATTTAAAGCTGATTAACAGTTCTTTATTTTTCAGGCGAACAATGACACTGAAGCCAGCGAGGTAAGTTTAGCTTTTTTTTTTTTCATTCATTTTTGTATATACTTGTCTATTTAAGTATTGCAAACATTTTCACATTGTTTAAGTGTTTAAAATGAAAGTGTTTTTGTTTTTTTCCCAGCCCAAAAGGAGATCTGCGAGATTGGTAAACGTAAGTAGACACTGGACATGTAATGATATGATTTGTTGATTTGTGTCTCCACAAATTCAGTTGAAACAAATTGTTAAATGTTTTTAATCAAATCTTGTGATTTTGTTTGATTCACAGAAACCAGCACCTCCTAAAGCAGAGCCGAAACCAAAGCCGGCGAAGGTAAACTCAAGCCTGTCTGCTTGTTTATGTACTTTTTAACAAATCTAGGTTGATAGGTTATTAATCAGTAATGACACGTTCTTTTGCAGAAGGCACCCGCCAAACCCAAAAAGACCAAGGAGCCTAAGGAGGACAAGCCCAAGGACGAGGAGAAGAAAGAGGAAGTCCCTGCTGAGAACGGCGAGGCAAAGGCTGACGATGAGGTAAGCGTTATTGAGGATTTTGGCTGTTGCTAAAAAGGAAGGAGAATTGGGAGTAAAACTTTTTGTTTTTACAGGCACCAGCAACAGAAGAGACGGAGAAGAAGGATGATGCAGCAGAATAACGTCTTGTCTCGAACCAATGCTCCCTGTACCTCTCTTCTTGTACAATTCAGGGGAATATTTTTATCTACTATTTTCTAAAGGCAGTTTTTTTAGTAGTTTGATTGTAGAGACACATTTTTTATGAAAGCTACAATGCATTTTGAGGGGGATTTCATCCCATTCCACATTTGTACATCCAGAACAGTTAATGTCTGTCAGTTCCTCTTTTCAATGTGGGAAGAAGTAAAACGCCATGAGCGCACACACACACACACAAACATTGCGCATGGCCTTTACAAAGACAGTTGGACAATTTGCCCAAATGACTAACATTCCATTGGCTCAATGAGGGATTTATTATTTTTTATGTTTGTTTGAATGTGTGTAACCTGTTATGTATGTGGGCGCGGCGGGGAGGGGGTGCAAATCACTCACTGTTTTCTTGTTTATAACGAGGCAGATTACTTAGGACGTTTGTAAGCTGTGTACTGTATGTTAATTCTTGTACCGATTCTGCTTAATAAACCTACTTTTGTAGTACTGGAGCTCTCCATGTCAGGCCTGTGCATCATCCCATGTTTTAATTTGTTGTCTTTCCTGTGATAGCGCCACAATAGATCTATATAGCAGCTGTGAAACGATCTTCGACTTTATATGCAGCGTGTATTGGTACCATGTCCGGATGTGGCCAAGATCGTATCCTTGGCAAAGCTAGAATGCGTCGATGTGCTAAAGTTTGGCCATCTTTTCAAGCCGTTCCGATGATTGAGTAAGATCTGGCAAACTGTACAGCACTTGTACCAGCAGTAGCAATATACACGTGCAACTACAAATGTACAGTTTCTTTCAGATCATTGTTTATAGATGTATCTCTGTGTATTGTTTGATTTAAAGCGAGCCAATAAAAAATTGTTTGTGACTTCTGTTTCTCTCACTTTTGTTTTCTCGACTACATCATTCAGTCTTAAGTTCTTTCAATGCAGAGCCGTCTCACTAGTGTTATAATGCAGGTCTGTAAAACTTAAGATGTAAACTAAAAGAATTTTGCCATAAAAGTTAATGCACTGCTTGATCATAACTAGTCTGTATTATGGCTAAATTTTTTATTTATAAAAAAGACTGCTATACTCTCTAATCTCTATGCTGTACATAAATAAAGTACAGCGCAAAGTCTTCAGTAAACTTGTTACTAGCATGTCAGAAATATTTTATATCACTGTATAGAAAAAAGTTTTTTGTAATAGACAAATGCACAGATAAAAAGTCAAGGATGTCTGGTTTCACCTGCAGCAGCAAACATTTGACGCAAGTCTTACTGAAAAACTTAAATTCTCATAAAAATACTTGCTGTATTGGGGGCCATTCAACTGGCCCACGACGACCAATCCACTTTTCAGGAAACTGTTCATCTAGGAATGCTCGGACCTGACACCCTTAATGTGGTGGTGCACCATCTTGCTGGAAAAACTCAGGGAACGTGCCAGCTTCAGTGCATAAAGAAGGAAACACATCATGTAGCAATTTCAAATATCCAGTGGCCTTGAGGTTTCCATTGATGAAGAATGGCCCCACTATCTTTGTACCCCATATACCACACCATACCATCACTTTTTTTGTTCCAACAGTCTTGGAGGGATCTATCCAATGTGGGTTAGTGTCAGACCAGTTGAATGGCCCCCAAGGTCTCCTGATCTGACCACTTAGACTTCTATCTTTGGGGTCATCTGAAGGCAATTGTCTATGGTGTGAAGATACGAGATGTGCAGCACCTGAAACTACGGATACTGGAAGCCTGTGCTGGCATTTCTCCTGCGGTGTTGCTATCAGTGTGTGAAGAGTGGGAGAAGAGGGTTGCATTGACAATCCATCACAATGGGCAGCACATTGAACACATTTTATAAGTGGTCAGAAACTTGTAAATAACTCATGAAAGAATAAAGTTACGTTAAAACCAAGCACACCATTATTTCTCTTGTGAAATTCCCAATAGGTTCGATGTGTCACATGACCCTCTTCCTATTGAAAAAACAAAAGTTGGATCCAAGATGGCCGACTTCCAAATGGCCACCATGGTCACCACCCATCTTGAAAAGTTTGCCCCCTCACATATACTAATGTGCCACAAACCGGACGTTAATATCACCAACCATTCCCATTTTATTAAGGTGTATCCATATAAATGGCCCACCCTGTAGTACGTATAGCACATTATGGTACATAGTACAAACGTTTGCACAGTGTATACGTACTGAACGTTTGGTAGCCAATGTGGTACCCAAAAAGTACCGCGGTAGCCCCTAAAGTATTTTGCTACGCAGCATAATACTTCCACTGTACAGACTGAAGTGGCACAGTATCAACCCTAGTACTCTGTGAAGTCCTGTGGTGCCTAACATGGTAATGTCTTAAGTCCAATGGTAACACTATGGTATGTTACTGTATGCACTTAAGTTTCTCATAGTAAACTAATTTCTTATGGGAATATTTGATAAAGTTTGTTTTTTATTGGTTACTGCTATATATTTTAATCTATACCACAACAATGATGAATTATATATATATATATATATATATATATATATATATATATATATATATATATATATATTTGATTAACAGCAGCTCGGACAGTAGTGCAGCTGAAAAGCAAAGGTATGTATTATTGAACGTGTAATGTATTATGATTTCTAAAGTAATGGATTATTTATAGGGATTTGAATGGCAGATCCTCCAGTTAATCTAAATTCAAGAAGAAAACTGTCCAGGCTTAAAACTTTTCAAAAGAGATAGAGGTATAATCATTGATATGTATGATGACACACACAGGCACCGCTCAGCCACAACATTAAATCCATTAACATTAAAAGTACTCAGGTTTTGGTTTTCCCTTGTGCCACCTCGACATGGGGCTCTGCAGGACCTCTGGGGTTGTGCTGTGGTTCCTGGCACCAGGACGTTGGCACCGAATCCTTCGGGTGCTGTAGGTTGCGGAGTCGGCCCTCCATGGAATCGGACTTGTTTGATGCATCCCTTGGCTGCTCAGTCAGATTGGGATCTGGGGAATTTGGAGGCCGGATCAACAGCATTGAACTCTTTCCCCGCTAAGCCAACATTACATATCGCTATTAATGTTATAGACATTACTTTATACACAGCTTTTAATATAGCTAAAAATGAATATGGAAATCACTGAAGTATAATAGCAATAAAACACCCTGTGGTGGTTACAATAACTCATCACCCTATAGCTATAGTACAGTTTTATTTTCTAAATAAGAAAATGTTCATTGATTTATTGTAAGGTCACCTTCATACTTCAGTCACAATCACAGAAAAAAAAAAAAAAGTTTTAATTTCAATGTTTATATTTCTCTAAATATACATAGGATGGAGATTTTATGGAAGGCAGTTAAGTTTTATTATGGCATGTGATTATAGTTTGTCTTCAGCGTGATATTACAGTTTAATAAATGTTACAGTGCTGTACGGTTAGTAAGCAGGATTATAAGAATCAGGTTTGTTTATGTGATTAAGAGATTTTGTGTGTGAATGGTCAGATGTGAACTAGTGTCTCTTTGACCTTCGTTCAGAGTCTGCAGTCAAAAAAAAAAAAAAAAAAATCAATGTTTGATAAGGCGTTCTTTTTTTTTTCTTTAAACACAGTGTCTCAGGTCATGAGGCTGCTTTGACCAGTTCAATCAGATCACATCCTGGCAAACTTTGAACTTATTGGGAGCATATTCCTAGACTGATTGTAAATGTAATCACGCAATCAGCCAGGACATGATCATTGCCTGAAGTTAAGGCTAATGAAGCTACTGAAGGAGCACTGTCTTGTGTGTTTCTTGAGATCTCCAGGCCTGAGCAGATGAAGTCACCACAGAGCTAGATCCTCTGATCCTCTGAATAAATACCTGACGAAGGTGTACCAGTACTGATGCAATGAAGTCTGGGAAGCTGCCGTTGTTCCAGATCATTTCAGAGGTGTTCAGGGCTCTGTGCAGGATGCATGAGATCTTCCACTCCAACCTTAACACACCATGTGATAATTCATGGAGCTGAATTTTTGTGCACATGGACGTTGTCATACTGGAACAGGTTTGGGCATCTTAGGGAAATGGAAATTCTTACAAATATAAAGGCATCTCTTGGTGACATAGTTTACCATATCTTATTAGTTAGATTAGCTTCGCCATCCCAGCAACAGACATTGGACACAAATGATGGTTTACTTCTGGCAGGCATTCACACTCTTTAATCATTAGCAAAGAATGCTTCCAAAATCTCTCTTAGGTACAACTTCCCATGACGGTTGTCCTAATCTAGCCCAGATGCTGCCTTCAGGAATCACTCATCTTGAGTACTGCTATTAAAATAGACTGAATGCTTACTATGACCTATGTGTATGACTCGGGTGTGTAAATACTTTGTCTCATGTTGCTACACAAGAATTACAAGTTTCACAGTTTTGGACTTTCTAGAAAACGAACCAACCAAAAATACAATGGATTGGTAACCAGCTGCACTGATGATTTTGAGTTGCCTTCATTAGGGGTTATAGCAGAAGCAAAGAAGGCACATACATATAATAATAATAATATAATAATAATAATAATAATAATAATAATAATAATAATAATAATAATTAGTCAGAATATAAAAAAAGCAACTCAGTCAGCTATACAACACTTATTTATTATATATAAGCATTATACTGATGCAATGATTTTCTAGCATAATAAATATTTTTGTATTAAGCAAAAATCATCACTATACATCGATACGTGTTTGGATTCTATAGCATTTTAATACATTATAAACATCAAAGAGGGACTAAATCTTTTGAAGGGGGAGGGTCAACTCAAGCATACTGATCTGATGATCAGATGTGCATTAACTCATGGACATATAATGAATATTCAAATAATCACATAATAAAAAGCAACTCAAAAACTAAAAAAAAAAAACGTAGGTGTGTCGAAGTATTTGCCTGGTACTGTACAATATCATACTGTACAGCTCCTGCAGTCATGTGAAAACATTAACCATTTTATCTGCTTCCCACAGATTATACTTGCTCAAATTTACCCCCACAGATTTTATTAAATACATAACCAGAGCTCTATACCTACCTATTAGTGACCTACTTTTTAGGTCTGGGTTTTTGTTTTCTCCTGTTTCTTTCTGCATCACATAAAAAATTTGAAAAAATATTCTGCTATAATTTACTTTGATTTCTTGATTTCTTTCCTTCGTTTTTTCTTCCTTTCTTCCTTCACGTAAAACTACCATTTTACTGGGTGTGTGTCTGTGTTTTATACATAATTGCTATTGCATTCCTGCTAAGTTTGATTAACAGGTCTGTCTTGTTTAGACTAAAAAAAAAAAAAAAACAATAAAGAAGCATCAAATTTACTAAAGTTCCTTTTTCAAATATGGCAGCTTGGTTTTAAATGTTTATTATTATTATTATTATTATTATTATTATTATTATTGTCCCAAGCACTATGACATCAGCACAATGACAACATGATTATGATGTCATCGACATCGCCCTAATAATGCCTTTTTAATAGTGCTGATGTCATATATGTGCGAATGCCCTCTTGTTCTTCTAAGGATTTTTTTTTTTTTTTTAAACATCCGGGCCCTTTCGAGGCTCTTAACATGTTTAAAAACTCACGGAAATCGGCACACAGGTTGGAATCTGCTGCGATTAGGACGACTGCCAGTCTCCTTCACAAGAGATTTTACTCCATAGTTCAAACACACTTGCATCTATACATGTTAAACTTGGCACATTGCTAGAGCTCATAGAGATCAACAATTTTTACTGCATGTCATGGGCCCTACTCAACACAAGGTCATAGGTCAGTTGCAAAACCCACATTTATGACATAAGCACTACTAATTACACACACTACACATCTTACACACATACCGTACAGACCAAAAGTTTGGACACACCTTCTCATTCAAAGAGGTTGAATTTGTATTATGGCAAGACAAAAGCAGCTAAGTGAAGAAAAACGAGCGGCCGTCATTACTTCCGAAAAATTGGGAAAACTTTGAAAGTGTCCCCAAGTGCAGTCACAAAAAGCATCAAGCACTACAAAGAAAGTGGCTGACATGCGGACCGAAGGAAAGGAAGACCAAGAGTCACCTCTGCTGCGGAGGAGAAGTTCATCCGAGTCACCAGCCTCAGAAATCTCAGGTTAACAGCAGCTCATATCAGAAAGCAGGTCAATGCCACACAGAGTTCTAGCAGCAGACACGTCTCTAGAACAACTGTTAAGAGGAGACTGTGTGAATCAGGCCTTCATGCTAGAAGATCTGCTAGGAAACCACTGCTAAGGACAGGCAACAAGCAGAAGAGACGCGTTTGGGCTGAAGAACACAAGAAAGAACACAAGAAAGAAACCTCGCTGAATGAGAAGGTGTGTCCAAACTTTTGGTCTGTACTGTACTTATGTGTGTGCTCTGCGATGGAATGGCACCTTTTTCAGGATGTACCCCACCTCCTGCCCTAAGTCTCCTGAGATAGGCTCCAGGCCCCCATGACACTGCATACAGGATATAACAGTATAGACGAGGAGTGAGTGAGTGGGAGAGAATTTAATTAAATTTCAGGTGACTAGACTTGTGGATATTGCCAGATTCCTGGTTCAATAAGCTCCAATTTGATATTAATTCTATTACTCTATCATGTCCGGTTTCTAACATATGGCCTGTGACAATTTTTTTTTACAAGGAGCACATTGGAATAAACAAACTCAAAATCCTGTTTTTGAATAGTGTACAAATATATAACCCTCAGGCTCATTTTGACACCAGGATTTTCCTGCTACTCTTCAAATAACTTTATCAGCAACTTTGGTTAATAACGAAAAAAAAAAAAAAATTGGGGGAAAAAAGCATGTTTTTTTATGACAGATGGAATAACCAGGTTCGATTGTTAAATTGTAAAATATTGAAGGAGCAGGAAGCTATTGATTTTTAGCTGAATAAAAAAAAAATTCACCTACTGAAATCTATATGACCTGTGTTATTATTATTATTATTATTATTATTATTACGGGAAGAATTTGAACAAAACCTAGAAAACTTTATTCAAAAATGTAACTCATCTTTCTCTATTGCCAAAATGATCTTTTCTTGTATAAGTACTTCTGGAGCAAGAAAAACAAATACAACAACAGTTTGTTTCATTCAGGTTATTGGTGTGTTGATAAAATGAGGTTTACTTTCTTTCTTTCTTTTCATCAATTTGTGAAGTTTATAACACATAAAGTATGTAGCTGTGTGAGTGTCATTTCAGTTTCTAGTATTCCAGTGTTGAAGTACCTGCTCCGGTGACTGAAGAGTTGCCTCAAATCCCAGGATATTCAGGTTTATCCTGAGAGATCAATTTCTGAGAGAAAAAATACAGTTCAACCCGTAAAATGTAAAAACATTCCAAGGATTTTCAAGAATATAATGTAATTGTGGAATGACCTAGTCCTGTTTATTCATGAGGCCACATCACTGAGGGTGTTCAAATCCCATCTAAAATCTCCTGTTTTCTTTGGCGTTTTAACCATCCTGAGATGTTGATTTTATATGTAGTGTTTGGATTAGAGATGTGTGTGATGTGATTTTATGGTTGTATTTTTACATTATTTTATTGTTTATGTGAAGCACTTTGGGGCATTCGTGGTTGTTAAAGTGCTATACAAATAAAGTTGAGTTGAGTTGAGTTGAATTCAGATGAGTAATCCACTGATATCCACCAATCAGCCATAACTTTAAACCACTAACAGGTGAACTGAACCATATTTTGCCAAATATTCCACTAAGACTCAGAAGAACAGCCTGAATAAAAATGCCCCATGTAGCCACTTCAATCAGAACAGACTGGCTCGATCCGGATGAAATTGTCAGTCAAAATGAGAGGGGCGATATAAGCCTGTGATTATCCATTCAATAGAGCTCTTATGTGTGATGTCAGACCCGATGTAAAATTAGCCTGCTGCCATTTTGTCTGGCCATCAGTCTGCGGTTTTTACAATACCGGACAGTTGTTGTGCGTGGAGAATACCCCGACATACCTGGTCAAAAACCTGTTTTTTGTTTTGTTTTGTTTTGTTTCAAATTAACAAAAGGAATGAGATTTGTTATCAGTCATCCATCAGGAAGCTGAAACTAATCCTAGTCACAGTTGGTCTCACTGCTGCTTGTGTAGTGAAGATTTGATCTCAGGTAACATCATCGTAATTAATGTTCGGTAAATGTAATGTACAAATGTATAATAAACATTTGATATACAGTACATGATGAACAGAGGTTAATGGAACGGAGTTATGTCGTTATGTTTCCATTAGCGTTACTGTGCTTTTCACGGTATTCACTGGGCATTTGTTATATTTTAAATGTCAAATGCTGTTTCCTAAAATCCTACATTTGGTAGATTTTTGCAGACTAGTTTTCTATTCACTCTGGTTTAATCATATGTTCCAAATTGGGTAAATACCCCACAGTGAGTGCACGCGCCGTGACCTCACTCTTCAGAGAGCGTAAATTAGCAGTGAACAGCAAGGTAGCAAGAGAAAAACGATCCGAATCTGATGCGTTTAATAACAGAATGTAAACTCCTCTGATGTTCTGAATATACTATTTAACCTCATTGGATGCCAGTGCATTGTTCTAAAAATAAAATAAAATAAAATAAAGGACAGCTAGAGGTTTATAAAAAATCAGTAATACCAATCACTGAAGTTTCTAAACATTATCATATACAGTAAATCCATCTTCTTCACCTCCAATAGACGTTTGAGCATCAGAACCAGATCATGCAGCAAAAAAGGAGGTGGCCTGACCTAATGAATTATTTCCTTTTACACCATGTACTGTACTGTACTAAAGTCTCAAGCCCTTTGGGAAATGGGATTTTTTTTTTTTTTACTGCGACCCCAGCAGCAGCCTCATTTCCCCTCTCGTCTGTTCCAACCACTCAGCATCACCAGTATACTAATCACCAGCCTGATCATCTGTCATCATCTGCACCTATTTTCCACTGGATCATGCCTTAAGTTAGATGTGTTTTATGGAGAACTCTTCATCATGACTACATTAAACATACAAGACGGTCAAGACAATTGCCCAGTACTGTAGATGTCACTTTTTAGGAAAAAGATGACATCAGGATGCAATATGGGAAGAAGTCAAGCCAGCAGGGAAATGTGGAGCTTTTCTGGGAAACCTTGGGTTCTAGCATTCATGTGGGTGTTACTTTGGCATGTATTACATCAGAACATGTGGCAGACCAAATACCCCCCTTCAGAGTAACAGTATGCCGTAACAGCAATGGGCTCTATCAGCAGGATAATGCACCCTACACCCTGCAAATATTTGTTCAGGAATGGTTTGAGGAACATGAAGAGTTCAGGATGTTGACTTGGACTCTGAATTCGCCAGATTGCAATGCAGATCAAGTATCTGTGGGATGTGCTGGACAAACAAGCCTGATCCATGGAAGCCCCACATCACAATCTCCCGGATTTAAAGGATCTGCTGCTAATGGCTTGCTGTCAGATGCCACCGCACACCTTCAGAGGTCTTTGTGGAGTCCATGCCTCGATGGGTCCGAGCTGTTTTGTAGGCACAATGAAGATCTACAGAATGTTAAACAGGTTGTTTTAATGCTATGGCTGATTGGTGTATTGTGTTTCTTTACTCTACATATTTTATTGAACGCCTAAAAACAATAACTGGTTCACCAAGTTTGAACAAACTAATAACAAAGGCCTAGTAATGATATAAACACACCCATGTAAACGTAAAACAAAGCTGTGGACCTGCCTGCATAGGTCTTTAAAAAGCCAACATGCTTTTATTCTATAGGTCAAAATATGCAGGAGCACAAAGAGGCAGCTTAGGCTTCAAATTCAATCATATTATTTAATTATTTAAGATATATGATATTACAATAATAATACATATAGTAGATTAATACTAACCAGTTTATGCATCATTTTTTAAGTTAACCTTGAAACTTTTATGTAACAGCATTTGTGCGTGTGTTCAATTGCAGATCCATAAAACAATCAACTACAGTAACATACGTCTGATGATGTAATGAAATGAAAATGTTAAAGACTAAAATGCAACTATTATTTTAAATTAATAATGGACTTCAGGCAATGACCTGTCATGCAAATAAGGAGAACAAGACTGCAGATACTTTTCTTCATCCCCTGATTAATTAATAATAATTTTAAAAACCTAAAAGAAAAACAAAACTCTTTTTTACCATGTTAGATGAATATTATAATTATTGCAAAAGTTTCAATGTGTTCACCAGTGTTGAGTGCACATTTTTGTAGCATATACACACGTGGACAAAATTGTTGGTACCCTTCGGTCAATGAAAGACAAACTCACAATGGTCACATAAATAACTTTATCTGACAAAGTAATAATAAAAACAAATTCTATGAATGTTAAAAAATGAAAGTCAGACATTGCTTTTCAACCATACTTCAACTGAATTATTAAAAAAATAAACTCATGGAACAGGCCTGGACAAAAATGATGGTACCCCTAGAAAATACTGAAAATAATGTGAGCAAAGGGACATGTTAATTCAAGGTGTGTCCACTAATTAGCATCACTGGTGTCTACAATCTTGTAATCAGTCAGTGGGCCTATATATAGGGCTCCAGGTCGTCACTGTGTTGTTTGGTGACATGGTATGTACCACACTCAACATGGACCAGAGGAAGCGAAGGAAAGAGTTGTCTCAGGAGATTCGAAAGAAAATTATAGACAAGCATGTTAAAGGTAAAGGCTATAAGACCATTTCCAAGCAGCTAGATGTTCCTGTGACTACAGTTGCACATATTATTCAGAAATTTAAGATCCATGGGACTGTAGCCAACCTCCCTGGACGTGGCCGCACGAGGAAAATTTATGACAAATCAAAGAGACGGATAATCCGAATGGTAACAAAAGAGCCCAGAAAGACTTCTAAAGAGATCCAAGGTGAACTTCATGCTCAAGGAACATCAGTGTCAGATTGCACCATCCGTCGTTGTTTCAGCCAAAGTGGACTACATGGGAGACGACCAAGGAGGACACCATTGTTGACAACAAATCAGAAAAAAGCCAGACTGGAATATGACAAACTACATGTTGACAAGCCACAAAGCTTCTGGGAGAATGTCCTATGGACAGATGAGACAAAAATGGAACTTTTTGCCAAGGCACATCAGCTCTATGTTTACAGATGGAAAAATGAAGCATATCAAGAAAAGAACACTGTCCCTACTGTGAAACATGGAGGAGGCTCTGTTATGTTCTGGGGCTGCTTTGCTGCATCTGGCACAGGGTGTCTTGAATCTGTGCAGGTTACAATGAAATCTTAAGACTATCAAGGGATTCTAGAGAGAAATGTGCTGGCCAGTGTCAGAAAGCTGGGTCTCAATCGCAGGTCATGGGTCTTGCAACAGGACAATGACCCAAAACACACAGCTAAAAACACTTAAGAATGGCTAAGAGGAAAACATTGGACTATTCTAAAGTGGCCTTCTATGAGCCCTGACCTCAATCCTATTGAGCATCTTTGGAAGGAGCTGAAACATGCTGTCTGGAAAAGGCCCCCTTCAAACCGGAAACAACTGGAGCAGCTTGCTCATGAGGAGTGGGCCAAAATACCTGCAGAGCAGTGCAGAAGTCTCATTGACACTTACAGGAATCGTTTGATTGCAGTGATTGCCTCATAAGGTTGTGCAACAAACTATTAAGTTAGGGGTACTATCATTTTTGTCCAGGCCTGTTCCATGAGTTTATTATCTTTTTTATAAATCCGTTGAAGCATGGTTGAAAAGCAATGTCTGACTTTCATTGGTTAACATTCATAGAATTCTTATTTATTATTACTTTTGTCAGATTAAAGTTATTTCTGTGACCATTGTGAGTTTTTCTTTCATTGACCGAAGGGTACCAACAATTTTGTCCATGTGTGTATATGATCATTTACGGAAAAGAATGATTAATGAATGACATGTTAAATGGATTTACATATCAACACATTTTGAATACTGTCAGAAATTATATTTTGTCATCATGTAGTTCACTAAAGAGGTTAGATGGATGGATGGAATCCTCTAGTTATAGTAGACCACTAGGGAGCAAACCCAAGTGTATCAGCACGAAATGTACCATTACAACCTGTTAAACAGCATAAACAAATTCAGAGGTTTTTCCATTTTTTTTTTCTCAAATATTAATCGCATGTAAATAATAATTGTACAATAGTTCAATCAATAACATTTTAATACATTATTATATACAGTTGCACTCGGACTTATTTAAAATATTATATATATATATATATATATATATATATATATATATATATATATATATATAATTATACTTCCATTGAAAAGAATATTACTTTCTTGGCCAAAATTAATAAGTTGCAATAAGATAAGGGAGTTAAGAGAAAAGATCACTGCCTTGCACAAACAAGAACACGAATATAAAAAATTTTAATTGATATAAAAAAAATAGCAAAAGGTACTAAATGTTACTAGAAATACAGTAGGAAGCCTATTTCACAAGTTTAAAGTTAAAGCTACACTACCTGGACGCGGCTATCACCTGCTGCTACCAGATTCCTGAGGAGGAAAGTGTTGAAAAACCCCTCGGTTTGACTGCAAAGGACCTACAGAAAGATTTGGTGGCAGCCGGCAGTGAAGTCTCTCTCTGCAGTATAAGGCGCATACTGAACACTGAAGACACCCCTTAACCCTCTGAACTACAAGATGTTTATAGATATGGTTGAATCATTTTTATACTGTAGAAGTCATTAAAAACAAGTAGGCTCTTGTGTTGACTTTGGAAACCACACTTGTTATATTAGTAGTGCTGAGCTATTTAAATGTGCGCCTGTTTCACGGATTATTACAAACAGCTGCAATTTAGTAATTTTGGCCAAAAAACAATAATTTTCCAATGGAAGTTTTATAATCTTGAGTGTAAATTGACCTGTACATGGGTTTTTATTATTATTATTTTTTTTTTTTTACATCGTGTCTAGGATTTGTATGTATTTATTTCCAAGAAGCGATATCGCCATCTAGCGGTAGCATGGCATTGCTTATGCTGCTTAAGATTTTTTATTAGTTATTAATTCTATATCAATGGAGTTAACAACTATTTTTGAAAAAAAAAAAAATATGTTTTAGGAAGTTGTTTAAACATCCAGGAGACACAACCCTAAAACAAAATGCTGTTTTTCCCTGTTTAAGCGAGAAAGCGTTCAATGCGCATGCGCTGAAGAACCGGCACGGCCATTTCCAGTATGGTAACGCGTTAACTGAGGCGGAGCTCCATTCCGACGTGTACTTCAAAGGGTGCGCCATGTGCAGGGAGTGTCAGTTAAGGGAACTTCCTTTGACAACAGACGTCACGTCCACGCGTTACCATGGTAATATAAGCACCTCGGATAACTGTCGCTGCTGCTGTGGAACTTGCACACTACGGACATGAAATATTTACTGAAACAAAAACTGATACCATTATAAAACATACTACTGAAACGTGTATAATTTGTAAAGTTATTGATTACTAATAATTAAATTGTACAGTTTTTTTTAATTACCATCCTATATCATACTAACAATTTCTTGATTCAATTAAATTTTAAATTATTGTGCCCTTTTAATATGATGTCCTCAAATAATTAGGATAAATATTTAAATCCTTTTTCAAGCTCCATTTTCCAGTGCAGTGAAGACCTTTTGTTGACTCTACACCGTTCGCAGTTCCCTTCGAACTGAACATTTTCCCTCCCTGCGGCGTCACACTTTGGAACCACACAAACAGGCCTGAACACCCTATGAAGTATACTTTGCAGGGTACTTCAGACCGATTGGAATGCACCTTGTCTTTAACAATAGAAATACACTTCATTTGCTGCACACTATATTGAGACATAATTTTGTAAATTAACAAGTCATTACCTTCAGATGTTTAAAGATTTAGGGGGGAAAAAAAACTGTTCAAATGGCTTGAAGTGAGTTCAGAACTGCCCAGGGATGCTGCTTCCATCCAAGTTCCTGTAACGCGCAAGTGGTGTTGATGAACTGATTGTGTGTACAGTTAGTTCCCACAGCCAAATGCACCTCTTTCACAAATAAGCAACACCAAGTTCAACAATCGGCCGTTCTACCTGCTGAATGCTCACAGTAAGGACAGCAAGCACCTCAGCTGAGATCATCATTCACAGTTCATGTACAAACTTCTTTAAAAAAATTGCACTTTTCAAAGTTTTTACTGGAGTTCATTCTCGTACTGTGCTTGAAGCCTTCTATAAATGTTAATCGTGTTTATGGCTTCATTCACCAGAAGTTGTATTACTAGTCCTGGTTTGACTTAAACAGCCCTCATACTAAGCATGTTTTTTCAGCACACTCTGCATTCACACACTGACATGCCTCTATGTGGAACTTTAAATACTTAACAATGCAAACTAAAACTCCTTCACAGCCAGAATTTCCTTCATTTGTAGACATTGTCTTATTATGGAGTGATGCACAACACTGCAGGAAGTCTTCAAATATGCCACTTTTTCTCTCTCTCTCTTTTTTTTTTACACCAAAGGATAGCAGTGTAGGGCTACAGACAGGCTAATGAGTTCAGCAGATTGTTGCATAAAATGCCGACAGTTTCATTAGGGATGTAATGAATAGGTGGTTACAAACCTACTTTTACATAATTATTCAGCAATTTATTTAGTGTTGCCTGTGTACTCGGTGCTCAAGTGATATTAAGGGAAAGAGCACGCAGAGTATTGCAATTGTTTGTCGGAATCATTTTAATTTCGCATCATGATTGAAGAGGTGTGGGGGGGGGGGGATTAAATAGGAGAGTCTAAGGAGTGTAAATGACCAACAAACCTGCAGTGAGGTTTACTCCATGACCGACACCGCAATGAATCCGATTCCAATATGTTCACGTAAAAGCCATTTTACCACACAAACATTTGACAAACTCAAACGAGACCAAAAATCCATTTTTGTTGTTTATTTAACTATACAAAACACATTGAGCCAGAGTGGAACCTGAAATGTAAAGAAAAAAAAATTACCAGGATGACAAGTTCATTATAAATGCAGAAATGTATGTAAAGGGAAAAAAAAAAAAAGGGTTTTATATAATGCTCACCTTTTTACGCATCCTTCTCAGGTGCTCCCTCATCAGTGCCCTTGGTGTTTCGTGTGTAGATCACCTGAGCCCTGTGCTTTGACACAAGCTTGATCATACCTAAATACAGAGAGTCAATTTTAAACCAAGTTCTTCACAGTTATGAAATTCATTAAAAAAAAATTTTTATAAATGAACAAGAATTTGTCACAAAAGCCAAACTGTAAGGTGGCACTAATCCAGTTGGATAAAAACCTGCAACATGTCTAAAACATCTAATCTGTATTAACATGGTCAAGTGCAGCCTTTGAAGAATACCGACTTGTTTCAGTTTGTATATTAGATTTTATTTATTTATTTTTACGGTTTTATAATACAGATGACCTGGTCGATTGGACAGATGACCAGACGTAGATGATTTCCAGTTTGATTGACCGTTACTGATGATCGGACCATCAGACTTGGATATAAACTATTCTGTACTGAGCGCAGAAGAGTGGTGCAACAGAAACATTTTCACAGCGTTACATCATCAAAAATATTGAGCATTAAAATCCTCTCATCTAACTTTCTTCCTAAACTCTGCAAGCATATTAGTCTCAAACCCACTAATTATCCAAGTCTCAAATCACAGAGCGCAATTTAGCTGAAAATCACTTGTGTTGACTGTGAATCTGCGGGATGAGTTCTGTGAAGTTGAGTTTTAAAACTTGAGGAGTTTGAGAAGGTAAAACCACAGTTTCTTTAGAATCCTACAGGTGGCACACATTTACACATTTTCATCCAGTGCGGTAGGAGTGACCAAGTTGGTTTAGGAATAATTATGGCAGATGAATGGTAAATACATTTCATTTTAAGTTATTTAAATTTTTTTGTTGTGTTTACATGCTGCATTTGATCTGTAAGTGAGAAAACTAATGCTATTTGGAATGAGCTACATTTAATTACTAAAATTCTTTAAGGTTTAAAATTTAAACTAAACCGAGGAAAAATTTTATTAAATGGGGATATTTGTAAAAACCTAACACTTAAGAGTCATAATTTTAATAAAATCGGCACCGATATCATCTGTACCCATCATGATAATGTGTCAGGGCCTGACTGGTCATTCCAATCCCCATCACACAGACTTTTCCCATAATTTCATTTACAATTCTCATTTAAATAATCGCTCGGCACTGTTGAGCACAAATGTCAATTTAACACCAGTTTTCCCACACCATGTCCCAACGCTACCTTTGCCGAGTAGTTCGAGGAGGGCCGCCCTGGCCAGGGAGCCTCTGATCTTCAGCCTCTCAGACACCACAGCGGGCGTGATGAGCTTGTAGTTAGGGACTTCTTTGTACAGCTTGTCATAAGTCGCCTTGTCGAAGAGGACCAGGTTGTTGAGCTTGTCCCTCACCTTTCCTTTGGACCACTTCTACTCAAGACAAAGAAATAAGAGTTAGACACTGATAAACATAGCTTTACAGAACAGCATATGTAGGTTTGATGAAAGACGACAAGAGAAAGAAACACTTAAGCTCAACATTAGCAGCTCGTCTTTGTTACAAATCTCCAAAAGAATGAATGAGATGAGTGTGAGTATCTTTGCATCCTTACTGAGCATCAGAGTGGGCTACATTTAATTACTAAAATTCATCAACAATACATCAAGAGCAACATCAGAGAAACAGAAATTAATAAAAAGACAATACTACCTTCTTTTTTGCTTTGCCTCCAGATTTATTGACAGGATCCTTGTCCTTTTTGGCCTTGGACGTATCCTTCTTCTGCTTGCTGTCTTTAGGTGGCTAGACACAGATGACAGAAATGTAATTAAAATAAACTAAAGTAAAATAGAAATTTAAAATGTTTCTTGGTATAAATCTGTGTTTAAGCAATTCAATTAATGAATAATTTAATTAAGCAATTTGGGCTTTCCCAGATACATATTCTGCCAATCAAAAACATTTATTTAATTCATTTAATCAAACTAATCAATCTAGACGTTCTCATTTTGTTTCTCTACTACACAATATTAAAAATGTAGATACGTTTAAGCACAAAACGCCATCATGTGCACATTGTAGAAACTAAAGAACAAGGAAAATGTTTTTACAAACAAAAAAAAATGAATAAACCACACAAACACTTTATAAAGTATAGATCAATAATTAGTTATGTTTTCCCCCACAGAAAAGAGCGTGCGATGGCTCGCTAGCTAGCTGACACTGGGCCGCGTGCGCGCCTCGCGAATCTCAACTCGCTAGCCGACATGCTAACCGCACCACACGCGCACGAAATATATGGTTAAAACGCCACAATTCTGAGGGTTGACGTATTTTTCTTGTTCATTGTGACTATTTACGTCCTCATCGATCACTCAACGTGAGCTACATGTCTTAAATTGACACTTAAACGCGTTATTTCTGTCTAGTTTAAGCTCGGATACAAACCATGATGAGGCTTTCGGCGAGCTGCGCGAGAGAAAGGAAGTTAAAAAAATCCACGTCCGCTTTGTCCACGCGCTTCTTCGTCTTCCGGGAAACGTTATGCGTAATGGCGTTTTATTCATTATCGCCACCTGCTGGATTGTTGAAAGTAAGACACTACAGACGGCCTGGCCAAAAAAAAGGTAAAATCATTCATTAATTCATCTTCTATGGTGCTTATCCTGCAAAGGAGACTTGGGGCACAAGTAAGGGTACAACCTGGACATGGTGCAAATCCGTCACCGGACAGACTCAAACGCACACACTAGCACATTTACACACTTAATAGTCTCATAGACCAAGGAGATGGCTGTGGGCTTCAGGAGAGGAAAGCAGGACTCTCAGTCCATGCCGATCAAGATCAATGGGACTTTGGTGAAGAGGTTGACCAGCTACAAGTATCTGGGAGGACATATCTCTGAGGACTTGTCCTGGAAACCTCATATCTCTAGGCAGGGCTTGTACTACCTCAGACAGCTGTGGAAGTTCAGGATCTTTGGGGGTCTGCGCAAAACCTTCTACGCCTCGATCATCCAATCTGTTTTCTCTGGAAATATTACTGCCTGGTATGGGAACAGCAGGCCCTAGGACAAAGAGGACTTGAGAAGAGTGATCAGGAGTGCTGAGCGCATCACTAGGACTGAATTGCTTGATGTACAGGACATTTACATCAGACATTTAAAACATAATTCTGTATCATTTATATTTATATTGTATTGTATATAATTTATAACATAGTCTCCTTAGTCTTATTTTTATTTTGTAAATACTTTTTTCTTAAAAATCTGCACAGTCTGGAGTTTGTTGCGATTGCATGTCACTAATATTGTACTTGTACAACCATGTATGTGACAGACAAAATTCTTGAATCTTTTAAAAATTCTTTTTGATGGATGCTTCTAATAGAAAAACCTCAAGCAAAATAATTTCATTACTCAGTTATAACCATTATGGATATATCCATTATGTTAGTAAGTCAGAATTTTAAGTAAAAAAAAAATTGAGCTAATTAAAGAGAGAGAGAGAGAAGATGTCAGACTTTCTGCAACCTGCCGCTTCTCTCCCAAAGTATACTGGAAATTTCTCTATTTCAACCTTGTACTTATCAGCATGATTGAACACGATTGAACCACTGAGCCCCCTGTAGATCATAATGACACCTAAATTGTCATGAATAATACATGCAGATGGAGAGAAGTGTCTTAACAACCGTGATGAGCAGAAAAACCACATCACAATGCAAAACACATGAAACCCTGAAATGGATACAACAGCAGATGACACACCGGGTTACACACCTTTTTAGCCAAAACAAGGGAGTGACGCTACAGTGGGAGCATTCTCACCGAAACTGGACAGCTGAGGACTGGAGAAATTTCACCTGGTCTTTTTTTATTGTTAATTCAGTTAATCCCATTCCTCCGCATCTTTTCAAAGAATTGGCTCCCATTCTAGGTCCTATAGTTTTAAATATTATAAATAGCAGCTTAGGATCTGGGGTGGTACCCAGAAATTTTAAACATGCAGTTGTGCAGCCTTTGTTAAAGAAACCTAATCTTGATCCATCTGTGTTTTCTAATTACAGACCAATCTTCAAGCTACCATTTCTGTCTAAGATTTTGGAGAAAGTAGTTTATACACAACTAATAAGTTTTCTTAATGAGCATGGAATTCTTGAGGTTTTTCAGGCTGGTTTCAAGGCTCTTCACAGTACTGAAACAGCTCTGTTAAGGGTCTTAAATGACATTTATCGTATTACGGATTCTGGTGATTCTGTTATTCTTCTGCTGCTTGATTTAACAGCTGCCTTGCAACCATTTTTTTTTTTTTTTGTAACATACAGTATCATGTGCTGTACTCAGGCCTGAGAAGGCTATTCTGAGTTTCCATGTAGGAGATTTTGAGCGGAGGTTGTGCATTTTAGCTTTTTATCTGAATTTGGTCAACCTGAATTTTAATACCTTCATTTTTTGGCAGCCTGAAATTGTGAGGTTGAAAAATAATGTAGATGGAATTTTGTAACACTTTAAACATTTTCTGGACAGAAATTTAGTAAGGTCAATATTTTTTAATTAACTTTATAGATGCTTTAATTACATTTTCATGTGAAACATACAGCCACAGTAAATTGCAGTGCCAAAAATTGTCAAGCACTATAAATGCTGTAAAGATTTTTTTTTTCCATTCAGATCTAATTGCACTGCAAAAAAAAAAAAAAAAAGATTTTTTTATTATTTATTTTTTTTATTGCAAAACGTTTAAGTATTATGCAAAATACTGTTTGGCTTTGAGGAATTTTGGCACTGTTATACTTCCATACCCCTCTTTCTATTAAACTGTCTCAATAAATATTTATTGCTATAATAAAAATTCCTTATTGTTGTTTAAGTCAAACATGAAGCAAAATCTGACTGCAGCATGATATGTTTTCTCATTTTATTTTGATTTATTTCTTTGTAATAATGAGATATATTTTTTCCCTTCACGGCAGCAACATGCTTCCTTATGAACTGTATACATACATGTAGTATTTAAGACATGGGCAAATGAAACTGTGGTGCAAATAAAGGAGTAACCTTGGCAAAAATATACCAACCATACACAAAAAAGTGTGACATGGGTACCATAAATGAAACCTTCTAGCACAATATACCTGCAAGGCCCTGAATGAGTATAGTATATTTACATCAGGTATTGTTCAAGCTATTATTCAAACCACACAAATATTTCAATATGTCATAAGTAGATTAGACATTTGATTATACAGGGGGATAAAAGAGAAAATGTGGCTTTACAGGTAAAGAAGCTTAGCTACTGAATATTTGCATTAACCGACATGTTTGCACAATTTACATGAAAAAGTCTGCAATATTATCTGTTAAAAATGCAGTGAATTTAGTGAGGACATGCTCATATGCTGCCAAACAAAACACTTTAATTCATTGAATGTTCAAAAAAACATTAAATTTACAGACATTATTCAATCTTATGCAGAGAAACACTGTTATTTTACAGATTTTTTTCTAAATGTATAAGATCAAACACCTTCACATAAAGCAACAACACAAGTTTAGAATAGAAACTCTGTTATTTCACAATTTCTTCATAAATTCCTATGAACACACATTCAATAAAGTGTTAACAAACTCAAGATTGTAATAACTTTTTTTTTTTTTTAAAGAACTGACACAGAATAGTATCATACAAAATACAATTTAAAAAATCAGTTTTTATAGCATTGCAGTACAATCCTAAAATGAACAACAAAATGAAATATTTAGACTACTGAGCTGTAACAGTGGAACATTTTCTCTCTCACAAACTTTACCATTACTGTGAAATATGCAAATAAAGCAAATTGAAACAAATGTTCCAATTAAATTTTATATATATATATATATTTTTTTTTTTCTTTTTTTCTTTTTTTACAGTACAACATGGTTATTTTTTTATTTTTTATGTTTTTTTTACTCTGTTTAGTTCTAATAATGTATGTGAACAAATGACTTTACCTTTCCGAGCGCTAGTTATATACAATGCAAGTAAGTAGAATCGAAAAAATATCACTAAATTTCAATAAATTTGCAGCAAAATGGACAGTCCAGTGTATCCAAGAAAGAACAATCATCTTCCAAACAGGCAGTAAACAACTTGATCCTTGGTGCATTAGGGTGGATTGTAAAAAAGAAGAAAAGAACAAATTAAGATATCAGATTCAAAAGAAAAGGTTAATATATGGTCCAAGTACTCTAAATCATATTTAATACTACATATGGAAAAGGGAATCTCAAGAACTTTTCAACTGGGGCCCAGTTTTTTTTTTTTTTTTTTTTTACTAATGAGAACAAAAATTTGTAATCAGTCCAGTATCAAGTTTGAACGCTACAAACAGCGTTCACAAAAGGGCTATGCAATTTAATCCAAAGGGACAAGCATGTACATCAGTGTAAACAGGCTTTTTTTTTTTAAAAAAAAATTTATTTATTTATTTTTACCACCGACAGGCTCATAAAAGTAAAAGTGAGAAAATACGGAAAAAGATCCCTACAAAGTAAAAAATCGGGCTCAAAATGACCCAAGGTTGAAGGAGTTCCCTTTTAAATCATCATGAAAAGATTAAAAGTTATCTTATATTCCACTCCATACTTACCAGTGATGGACTTGTCTCTCTTTTGGATGTCCCAATCGCCAATGCTTGATCTAAAGATGTAAGCAAGTTTCTTATCATTAGCATTAATCACAGTTAGAAAAAGGTAATGTAAATTTCACACAGCAGCAGGCAGCTACACAGACATAGAAGGTTTCAATATAATATCATAAGCACCATGTGGTATTTGTTCTCACTGTTTTCACTGCTGACAATCATCACCTTGGCTTGATGATCTCTCTCGAGTTAGAATTAGACGTGTCATGGTATATATTGTATTATACATGTGCGAATATATAGATTAATATACACTTATTCTGACTGAAGTGTATTGATATTTATTCATTGAATTTATTCATTGGAAAAGCTCAAATACACAATGGGGCGTAACATTGTGGAATTTTACATTAATAAATATAAAAGCATTGAAATAAGTCATTATGACCTCTCTTGCTAATGGCGTCAGACACAAATACTTATCCAGCAGTTAGGAGCACATCGGCTGACTCTCTCTCGAAATACCTGTCCATCTGGCTCCTTTACCCTTATAGGTGTTAGTGAATCCCTGCAGTGGCTCAGCGGTGACATGGAAGAGTAATGTTATCCTTAAGGTTAATGTTAATGGTACCCGAGACTCTCCTGAGATTTATGATAGGCGAACGCGGCGGTCTTAATAAATGAGGCTTTGTTTACGGCAACAGCATTTACAGTAACAATAAGATTTCAAATAACAATTAAAAAATCTCTTCCCATCATTGTCTCTTGTAGGTGTTTTTTCATCGCACTGAAACATAATGACACAAAGTATTGCGGTATTGATTATCAGTCTCCTACATTCTCTTCACATTCTTTGAAGGCACGACGCAGATACTATAGCCTACACGTAAATGCGGGGCTTCTGCTACCTTACCTGTGCCACTTCCTGTAGTTAATCTTTCAAAAAAAAAAAAATGCTATAATTACATCTAGACCTTGAATGCCAAAGTAATATAAAACTAATATGATTTAACTCAACATTACAAAGAAAAACATAAAATTCTTAGTATGGACATTAACCTTTATCTAATGAGTTTCATATTTACAGGTAATTACAATTTATTATTGTAATTTTTACGTAAAGTTGTACCTAATTTGCAAAAACAGGAAAAACACAGTAAAAATAATAATGTATTTTTACTGTAAAAAAAAACAACAACTCATTTTTCAGTATTGAAATAATGGGCGGCACGGTAGTGTAGTGGTTTGCACAGTCACCTTGCACCTCCAGGGTCCGGGTTTGATTCCTGTCTCTGTGTGCATGGAGTTAGCATGTTCTCCCCTTCGCTTTACTCTTTACTTGCTATTAGTGTCAAATGATGATTATGTATATATTATGATGCTTAATAAATATGAATAAGAATATTTTTTACCATTGTCCTTTTTACCATCATCCTTTACCGTCAAGGAGTTTACATGCCAGATAAGGGGTAAGCTTTAGGGAGGGCACTAACTGACCTCATCTGTTCTATATATATATATATATATATATATATATATATATATATATATATATATATATATATATATATATTGTGTTAGCAGTTCTATAATATATATATATATATTGTGTTAGCATGCTGCTCACCAGGTTACCTCATGATGATTGTCATGGTCCTATCACATCAACACCGTGTTAAAAAAGGTCTCAGCACCTTTAACACCTTAGACATTCAAAGTATTTTGAACATTCCTCGAAGGTGCTAAAGATCTTCTACACCTGCATGATTGAGAGAATTCTGGCTAGAAGCATCACAGTGTGGTTTAAGAAGCTATGAACAGCAATAAGATCAATTGTGTAAACAACACAGAGCATATATATATATTGCACAGGCCTCTGGCTCATATACTGTGACTTTTCTTAGAGATGCTTTTTTGTTGCCTATTTTTTGTTTTTGTTACCTATTTTTGTTACTTCTCTGTTCACAAATCCAAACGCAATGTGTAACAGGGCCAGGAGGTTTTTTATGTACTTTAGCTTGGGCAGACTCTGAGCAGGAGAAAACGAGGATTGTGTGGTCAATCCCCAGACACCCAATGCCTAGGGAAGTGTGGGCCCACTTGATAAGCTTGGGATGCAACAAATGTATTCTGTTCAGGGCATTGTCTGGGGATCTTGTGACCAATTACTCTGTTTAAGTCTTGATTATGGGTCCCATGAAATGGGACTCTGTTTGCAGTCCCGAGCTGAATGATAGGGACAGTCGTGGTGGAATTGGACTCCGGATGGTAGGAGAGGCTGAAATCTCTGAATTCACGCATGATGCCTCTCCGACTTGGCAGCAAGATAGCAGAGATCAGAGGTAGCGGCAAATGGTGCTTGACCGTGGCTGTCAGGGATAACCGATAGAGGGCACCTTGCACCTGGAGACTCTTTATGTTTGTTATAGTTTTTTTGTTACTTTAAAACTTCATTTCCCAGAATGCCCTTGGTCAGGTGGTGGGAGCACTCACCTGAACCGAGGTGGCTCATTAGTTTGACTTTAAATAGCATGTTTAAGTTCTGTTCGCCGCCCCCTTAAAATTAGGCAGAGAAGAATGCTACTTTAACATGTAATTACATCATGATGGTTACCTTGGCAGAAAGTGCACTTTGTAATGGAGGCTTGGCTCCTGTCTCCTCACCAATAAACAGGAGCTTATTTGCACAGTTGTTTTAAAATCGTCTTCTAAACTCAATCAGGTGAAGCTAAAATCACCTCCTCTGTTGCACACTCACACTTACGCAGACTTACAATAGTTGCTCACTCTTCTTTGCAGAGCTGTTCAAGTTGAATTAAATTTGATGGTGACTGTTTGTGGACTGCAGTCTTCAAGTCATTCCACATAATTTCAATGAGGTTAAAGTCTGAGCTCTGACTAGACCATGCAAGGGCATTCACCTTTGTCACCTTCAACCACTGTGTGGTCAATTTTGCCGTGTCCTTTGGGTCATTGTCATGTTGGAATATAAACCTTAAACCTTCTTCCCACTGACGACTTTCTGGCAGAGTGCAGCAGATTTTCCTTTGGAATTGGACAGTATTTTGTCCCACCAATTTTACTTCTTACTTCTGCTCCATTCCCTGCTGCAGAGAAACACCCCCATAACAGGAGGAAAACAATTACCACCTCTAAGCTTTCCTGTAGGAATTGTGTAATTTGGATGTTGGGCTGTATTGGATTTCCATCAGACATATTATTTGGTGTTGTGGTCAATTAATTACATTTGTGTGTGGGGTTTTTTTTTTTTTTTTTTTTTTGCTTGCAATGCTCTCATACAAGAATTTGAAATATGGTTGTCACATGCTCACTTTTTGTCACAAATTCCTGTAACTGCCTCTTGGCCTGATTGACCTGATTTAATTTTTATGTGTGTATGTGTGTACGGGGTAAATACAGCTGGATAAAACAAAAAAGAATGTGTCTGTCTCCATTTCAGGCTGCAAAGGAGAGAAGTGTGATTATTATTCTAGAGGATTGATTATTTTCTATGCGCACTGTATACAGTATGTACTATACCATAGTGCATGGTTATTTTATGTGCTGTAGTATGGTGTTATTGAACATGCACCCGGATGTGTTTATGTACCACAATTGTGATATTTATTTATCATCCACTGTCCACTGTACAGTATGTACATATTTGTTGAAACTATTATATACATAGCATAAAATGGTACTGCCTGTACTATGCCATACTACAGTAGTATTATATACTAATATATCTGATATGGTACAGAGTGTACAAACATGCCACATTAGATACCTGCCTGCTGAACTTTGGTAGCAATAGTGATACCCAATAGGTATGATGGTACACACCAAACAACATTAGTACACAACATAGTACGACCACACATTCACACCTAGTGCCAATTTATATGGACACAGGGACAACAGATTAAAATGTGAACACACAACATCTCATCATGCCTATCTCTAATGGTTAATTCAAGGTAAATATGCGCACTATGAATGAATCATCTTTTAACATTATCACTATTATATTACTGCATTTGTCAATTATGTTATAATTTTTTTTTTTTTTTAACATGCAGCTTTTAGAAGTTTTATCACTGACAGCATGTGAAAGAAAGAAACTGATAAAAATATCGAACTGATCTTATACAATCTTATTTTCCTTAGTGGAAAAGTAAGCACTAAGGACTTACCTGTTATCTTTTGCCTGTTGTTCTGTGGACACACAATGTGCTGCAGGAATTTAAAGGGAGGAGCTCCACCCATTTTTATTTGTTGGTAGATTTTATTCACATAACTTTTTTAACAGGATATCTATATATGTATATCATTCCATGTCAATAAAATCTAGCACCTGTAACTATGTTACACACACACACAATATTTTACTATTGTAGGACATACCATGGTACTTCATAGTACTTTAGACATTACCATGGTAGGCACCATATGACTTTACAGAGTACCATGGTAGGTCCTATGGCACACACACACACACACACACACACACACACACACACACACACACACACACACACACACACACACTATGCATCCTACACACACTACCTATGCTACACAAGTGATGACCGGTCCAAGTCCCTGAACCATTAAGATCACCACGAAATGCGGCCCACATTGAGTGACATAAGCAACCAGTGCTTTTTGGAGGTCTTAACAATGCTGCAAGTAATGATAATCAGCCCAAGTACCTGCGCCATCACCGGCCAGACGCACCGGAAAGACACGTATGCATATTCAGTGACAACAGTGTCCAGGGCTTTTTAGAGGTCTTAGCCTGCTCAAAAATCACACAGTATGTGCGGGAGATGTTGTCTGCTTGAAGGATTTGTGGTGCGCCTGGGTGGCAATGACACAGGTGCTTAGGCTGGTGCTTGCAACTATATTTGTACTTGAACATTTACTCTGAACATTTTTTTTTACGGTGGGCATGTGTGTTAGTAATAAAAAAATTACAATTGCTGTTTAAGCAATGCTTCCTGTTTCTTTCTCACTAATGCATGATACTGTAAGTGACAGCTGCAATGTTCCTGTGTTTCAGGGGGACAAATTATAAAAATGGAGAGCATAGTGAGTGATTATTGCAAATATCTGCAGTGCTTTGAGGTACTGGTAAAGAATTCCAGGGAACATGAGTGCATGATAGAGTTCATCCAAACAGTGCTACCAGATGTCCTGGCCAGGTACACACTCACTGCAACTCTACACACACACACACACACACACACACACACACACACACACACACACACACACACACACACACACACACACACACACTGCAATTCTACACACAAACACACCCACCCACCCCCACACACACACACACAGACACACACACACACACACACACTCTCTATATCTCCAAATAGATACTGTAACACACTCCATTATTTACATTAATACTCTATATAACATGGTTTTATGTATGCATGTACATTTATGTGCTCTATACCAAGCTAATAGTTAATTACCTCATGACAACTCTACAACACTTTCTGGCCTACATTACCTGATTATATACTAAAGTGAGGTATAACACTATGATGATCAACTAATACACCATATATTATTACAAGCATTATTAATAGTATTAACAGTAATAGTAATTACACACACTTTAGCATTCTTTTAAAGTATTATACATTCTAAAGCATATCACATTAAAACACTATATACAATGCTTTAATTTGTCCTATAATCCATTTGTGCTATAATGCAAAATAATACACTCTTTACTCCTTTTTGACTTGTGCAGCATTGGAGCAGGAGAGCCCACTCTGAATGTGATGGGAGTGGGTAGCGGATCAGGTAGATCTCTTTATCAGGATATGTTAGAAATCCTGTACATGTATCTGCATTATTTGTAGTAAAGCTTGTATCTTCTTACAGGCGAGATCGATCTGGAAATTCTCAAAGTGCTGCATGAAAAGCATCCTGATGCCAAAGTAGAGAATGAGGTGGTGGAACCTAGCAAACCCATGCTTAACAAATATAAGGGTAAAAATAAACATCAACTTGATTTTTGTTGCCCTTTACCTTCAAGATGTTTGCACCAAATAGAGGATAAGCAATAGGAACGTCCATGACGAAATTGTAGGGTGTAGGGTGCAGGTTAAGGATGAGTAGCGTATATAATAGGAAGGTATAATTCTCAAGCCACAATACCTATTTTGTTTTCTTGTTTGCTTAATGCATAAAGATCTTCATTAACCTCTTAAGACCTGAGCTTCAATTTCTCATGCATTTAAATTGTTTCCTAAATATTTGGAATTAGTATGACCTACTGTAACAAGTATGAAATCTAAGCACTGTCTTTGAACAGAAAACTGAGTTTGACACTATCTGGTGTTTCTACTTATTAGTGTATTGTGCTTTTGCTACCATTAATGATGCCATAACGTGTGTACTAATGAGGACAACAGGTCTAAGTTAGACAGAATGAAGTATGAGGTGCAGCGAAAACCAAAAAGTGATGGCTCCATATGAAGACGCAGAGACCCAGGAATATAAAGATGCCTCCACTTAGGTTCCAATCACATCACATTTTCTTAATATACTGATGCTGGATTTTTTTTTTTTTCTCTAGCTTTATTATCGAAGACGCCGGGCCTTGATTATGTTACTTTCAGGTGGAATAAAATGACTGCAACAGAATTCAGGACTGAATGGGATGAGAGAAATGGGGGAAAAAATGCACTTCATTAACATGATTCAGGTTTGTAAAGTCAAGTCAAGTCAAGACATTGTCGCAAGGCAGCTTTACACAATAAAAAGAAGTAAGTTTGTATGCAATGTGTATGAATCAAAATGATAAGATCGTCCCTGATCTGGGAACCCATCCTCATCTGGGTGATAACGGAGAGCAGGTATTGATCAGCATAATAATGTGTACTGGAAGTTCAGTATAACAGTGTAAGGTTTCAGTATAAGGTTTGTGTGTGTACAGTATTGGTCTTTTTGTTCATTTCTTTTCATTTCAAATACAGTTTGTTTACTATTAATATTAGAAACTTGATTCATGGATGAACTTAATATAAGCCACAGGACACTATGATAAATTTTCTGTACAAGCTGATTCTAAATGATATATTTTAGGCCTCCCTGTCTAAAGTTGAATCGGGCTAGTTCTTATGATGGCAAGTCAAAGACAAGGGTTGTATT
The DNA here is from genome assembly GCA_013621035.1 of Clarias magur. Taxonomy (NCBI): domain Eukaryota; kingdom Metazoa; phylum Chordata; class Actinopteri; order Siluriformes; family Clariidae; genus Clarias; species Clarias magur. Next base: position 545,099 of record QNUK01000091.1, on the reverse strand, counting down.
CACTGAAGGGAAAATGATTATGAGAGCTAAACATGGTCCCTAGCGTACTGTATGTGCATAGGGCAGAGCAGAGAGTACAGTTTTGTTTTTGTTTTTTTAAACATGCTGCTAGCTTCAGGTTTCATACAAGTTCTATTTATTATGTTCTTGAGCAACAGTCTAGTGATAAGCATGAACCTGGAAATTGCTTGTTGGGCTCATTAATAGTTGTTAAAAATTAACAGTATATCCGTTCCTAGAAGAATAACAATATTAAGTTGATCTACTGTTTATTAAATAAACTGTATATTTATTTATAGTTTTTAAATATTGACATAAAAAAGTTATAAAAATATAGGTTTAAGATTTAATATGTTACAGCTGTTGACAGTATATCAGTTGCTAAGCCGTGAACAGAAGAATAACAATATTAAGTTGATCTACTGTTTTTTATAGATGCTGTGCTATGTGGATGATATGGAGAGCACACTTTCCTTCTACCGGAGTTTACTGCACAAAGATGGGAAAATCCTTGTCATTCTGGCCAGAGGTATGCAGACACTGATTTCCTGATTCACCCATGGCACAGGTTGGGGAATTACTGATTGAGACCCTTGTTAATGCTTGATGTCCCTGCAGCTGAAAGTGCATGGGCCAGACTGTTTTATGACTACGAAGATCAACTGTACCAGAAGGGATTTGGCTTGAATATTTCGACCAAAGAGATCAAGAGCTATCTGGATTCCCAAAAAATCCCCTATCAAACTTACAGGTTACACTCTCCATTGGACGTCACTGAGTGTTTCACACCTGGAGATGAAAGAGGAGAGGAGAAACTGGACCTTGTGACTGAGCGGATCGACTTCAGTAAGACTGCTCCTCCAGAGCTGAAGGATAGAGTGCTGGAGTTTCTTAAACATCCAGACAACAGCCAAGAAGTGAACGGCAGGATCCTGTTTGACTGTAGCCTGGAAGCCGTGCTGATCGACGCATAGGGCCAGAACTTTACGATTCACCGGCTGTTGGACAAGTGTTTCTCTGCATGGTGTATCTTTACATTCTGACCCATGCTGATCGGTGCATAGGGCAAGAACTATAAAATACACCATACCGAGAAATACGTGTCTAACTGCTGGTAAAATAATGAAGAAAAAGATATGAACAGACAGTTGTAGGTAGTAATTCCTACATCAAACTGACTCTGCCACTTTATCATCATATTCATTGCTCAATAAAATGTTGTATCATTAGTACTATGTTAATTTGAGAAGCTGGACTGAATTCCAAACTTCAATTTACAAAAAAAAGATACTTGTCTTTTTTCTGTCAGACACAACGTTTAAAAATATGTCTTGTGTTAACTTCTTGAATCATCCACCTTTTTGTTTTTATTCATTTTTAATATTAACTATTGAACATAATTCATTTGCATACTTTCCAACTAATGGAAGACAATCTTAACATTTAAAAAGCAGGAGAGATCTGGTGAGACCAGTTTGGGGAACGTGGCTTTGGGAAAGAATGCATGTGAGCTTTTATGTGAGATTTGTAATCTTAGCTATTAACACAAAGTCACACAAAATCACACACAATGTAGTGAAAGAATGTAATTACTAACTAATACTGCAAATACAGTAGTAAAGTAAATGTAAAGTATGGCCATATAGTTCTTGGTGGACATATTTGTAGGCTATGGTGTGTTCTGGGAAATTTAGTGACAGAACAAGATGACACACATCTTGACCGGCTACCAAAAAATGTCATAAATAAATTAATGAGTAATAATAATAATAATAATAATAATACAAGATCTTACTGGTATTCTACGGCCTACCAATAGATTCAAGATTCAAAAAACTTTATTAATCCCAGAGAGAAACTGCACTAGGACAGGAGCCTGGATTTGCTAGCTCGTGGGCATGAAATCTTGGCATTTAACGCGGTCAGGGATGTCACTGGCTGGGATCCAGCAGCGCTTGTCTAAATCATAACCTTTCCATTCAATGAGGTATTCAAGTCTTCTGTTCTTGCGACATCAGTTGAGCACTGGCTCACGAGAACGTACACTTCAGAATTCATCCTTATGCTTTTGTCAGCAGTCAGGATCACCAATAAACACCACTGCCCCAGTTCCACTGACATCCATGCAAGCTTATGCCATAACACTGCCTCCGCCATGTTTACTATACTTTTTTATTCATATAATTTTGGTTTCATCTGTTCAAAGAATCTGGCAAAGTTTTCAGGCAATGTCTAATCAGGCCTTTCTGTTCTTGAGTATCACCAAAGGTTTTCACCTTGTTGTAAAAAGGCATTTCTTGGCAGAACACTCTGACGTGACACACCTACCTTTTCAAGCGTGATCATGACTTTGCTAGATATTGTGAAACGGTTCTTCTTCACCATGGACTGGTCTACCAGGGCTGTTTCTGTTGCTGAGCTTGTCAGTTAATTCCTTATTTTTAAGTGGCCTTCATTTAACTAGGAGTGGCCAATGCAACAGTATTAACAGTAGTAATGGCACACAGAGTCACTCCCAGACTAATGTGTGTGTACCAATTTGTAAAAATATTCAAAACGGTTGTGTTGGCCACTCCCAGTTAAATGATGGCCACCTTTA